>BJBW01010342.1:65865-150668 GCA_004320125.1 Scolopax mira | reverse complement strand
GCCCAGGGAGGTGGTTGAGGACCCTTCCCTGGAGACATTCAAGGGGAGGCTCAACGAGGCCCTGGGCAACCTGGTCTAGTTGGGGGTGTCCCTGTGACTGCAGGGGGGTCAGACTAGATGACCTTTAAAGGTCCCTTCCGGCCCAGATGATTCTATGATTCTATGATATATTCTTGTTTAGATTGCCATTTTTGAGAACTGCCAGTATTACTGCTTGCCCAACCCAATTCTGTTATAATGATCCAGACCAGTATAAACATGTTTAACATTGGATCCCTCAAATTCTGAAAAATAATTCTGCATGTAGCTTCATTCATTCAGTTTTGGCAGGAGATGCAGTTTTTGCTTCTGTAAACAGCATGTGCTTTTTATTACAATAGAATTCGGGTGCAAACACACATGTGGCTTTGGTCACAAACCTGAAGGGACGGCAGGCTGCTGTAGCGTGGGGAAAAGGAGCTGCAGACAACAGCAGCCTCAGCTCAAACTACCTCAACTTACGACTCTCACCTGGGTTCACTACAGCTAGGTTACTCCATCTCATTGTGCTGCTTTAAGTTTGGTTGTATTATTTACAGGGAGGACTGTACATCCAGTACATGTATGCCAGATCAGGTCATGCAGCTCTCTAACAAGATAAAAGCATTGTAAGATATAGATCTGGTGCAAGTACTGTTTTGTTCTCTGGCCAAACCAAGGTCAAATGTATATTGTGAATAGCTCAGCAGTTGTGTACAGATCAAGCTTTACTAGAATCATAGAATACCCTAAGTTGGAAAGAACCTTTCAGATCATCTAGTCCAACCATTAACCTAACACTGACAGAAACCATCACTAAACCTTATTGCTAAGCACTATGTCCACCCATCTTTTAAACACCAGGTTATATGCTGCCACAGAAATGTTATATCCACACTTTTGTAATTCAATGGCAAAAGAGATGTTAACATCCCTTCTGAAACAACACATGAGCAACATGGAGGCTACCTGTACTTCAGCCCATTCTTAATGTGGCAGTAGGAATGTCTCCTGATCAACTGTGAACGTTCTAGCTTTACATTTAGGTTTCTGTAGAGCTAATTTATATCAGTAGCAGCTTTTTGTGTCAGTACGTAGAAATAAGAAACACTCTTAAGTGAATCACAGAATGATGTGGGGTTGGAAGAGACTTCTGGAGATCACCTAGTCCAACCCCCCTGCCAGAACAGGTCCACCCAGAGCAGGTCCCACTTGTCCAGGAACAGAGGAACTTGTCCAGGGCGATGGCAGGTTTTGAATGTCTCCAGAGACAGACACTTCACACACACCTCTCTGGGCAGCCTGTTCCAGGGCTCTGCCACCTTCACAGGAAAGAAGTTCCTCCTTATGTTTAGGTGGAACTTCTTATGTTCAAGTTTTTGCCCATTTCCTCTGAGAAGATGTGAAGTGAAGATGTATTGCATTTATCATCCATATAAATATGGGGAATATTGAAGATACCTATTAACCAAATTATCTTGGTGTAAGTATGTGGTTCTGTCTTTGAATTTACTTGAGTAAAAAAAAGTCCAGGTGAGTCTATAGAAATTAGCAATGAATTCTGAAGTTATCAGGTCTTATGTTCCAGAATTTGTGTCTAATATTTCTAAGTACTGAGAGGTATTGAAATAAAATTAACACCACAAAAACTTGTTTACTTTTTGGAGAAACATGTTCATGTTTTAATTAGTAAAAATGGAAGGTTCCTTCATAAACAGAGAGGAATTTTGGAATAATTCAAAATGTACAATGAGACAAAAAATTAACGACATGATGATAAGGAATAATTCATCATTAATCAGGAGCAGAACTGGTCAATTATCTAAGTCTCACTTTTTCCTGGTTTTTATTGTAAAGATTGAACTTTGTACTGAACTTTGGAGATATCTTGGGGACAGAATATCTCCACAAAGATCAGCTGAGGACATCACATAGAGATTGGATAGAGATAGTTTGCATTCTCCATCTTCTGGAGTTTAGAGGTACCGCCTCTTTTCTTCTGGCTATCCTTGTGATCCATCTCAGTAAGGTTTCCTATGGTACAAAATGGCCTGCTTTACAGTGATTGTCTTTCTCCTTGAATGTAGGCTAGGGGAGATCATGATCTTTTCCCAGCTTGTTCTCCACCTTTCATGGTCTGTATTCTCCCCCTCCCTTTCTCTCTCCCTTTCCATCTCAACCCTTAGAATTATGAGGTCTGAAACAATAGTGAAACAGTAAGTGTTGCACTGGGACACTGGACCAGCTGCTGAGCGAAGAACAACGTAGGGGACTTGAATTGTTCCTCCAACAGCTCTGCCTGTGTCCCACCGTATGCTGTAGGAGAACAAGGAAAAATATAGCAAAACCCAATAATTAATTGGAGAATCCTCTTGCGGGGGGGGAGGTTAAAAAAAAAAGTCAGAGTCCCCTGCATGGGGATGAATTGCTTTCAGTCAAAGTCTCTCATTAAATCACATTTTCCAGCTATTGGACTATGTGCTGTACATTTTTAAATGGTAGTCTATTCACACAAGTTGCTAAAAAGCTACGTCTCTTGCCAGCTTTGAGTGGTATGGAAATGTGAGACAGCTGTCAAGCAAGCAGTTCAAATCCTTACTGCTTGAGCTTTCCAGAATAACCTTAGCATTGTTAAGAATGCAGGTAAGTGTTATCCTGTAAAGAGACTTAAAATACAGGAATCTCTGCTACAAGAAGAAGAAAACAATAAGTGGCAGAGTGACTTGGTGCAAAAATATGTGTACACTGAATAATTCACATTTAGTGCAATCACAACTTTTTCCTCTCTCAGAAGACTTGCACAGCCTGCAAACAATCCCATTACATTAAGAATTCTTGACACTTTGAAACTGAAAAGAAATCAATGCACTTGGATAACACATTACATTACAAGGCACAAATCATGCACTTTATAAGCTCGTTATTGGCACAAGACCAATTAAAACTTTTAGTAGAGTTGTCATGAGTACAGACATTCCAGCTGACACTATTTCAAGTAAAAGTCTAGTTTTAGGCAGGGACTAATGTCTCTTGACAAATTTGTCCTACTGCTACCGTGTAGTGAAAAATTTCTTTCTGTCTCTAATGATTCTTTTTTTTCAACCAAAGGTTTCCATTGTTGCTAACAGCAGTTAACCTCAAAGAAGAGAACATTACTATAAGGTGCAGACAGTAACTAACATTTAAAGCAAAGTAGCTTCAAGTAGGGCTAAGTGACCCCATATGTAAAACATCAGCGACTGTCAGCACCCTGTTTATCCCACCCCTGTCACCTCCCGTGCTTCTGGCTGAGCTACCACACTGGCTTGCCTAAACTTACAATTATTAAAATGGGCATTAGTGAATTATTGTTCCAATATGAGCCAAGAACTATTGCAGGATTCCCAGCAGGAGTTAGTGCAGAATGTCTGGGTGGTAAGATGAAGCTTGTAGACAAGATTCGAGCACAGTTAGGAAATTTTAGCAATCAGTTCTTGATGGAGACACAGTCTCTCCAATATTCTTATTTCTTGGAATCTTCTCACTGGGGAAGATTTTGTTACACAAGAAAGATGAACGCTGCCAGTTTACCCCCGCAGAAATCAAATAACCTTAAATAACTAAGAACCTTTACATAATGTATTGACCATATATTTTATATGTACGCTGTAACACAGAACTGCAATAGGATACAAAGGTGTGCCTAATTGTCAGGTTTGTTACGTCTTTACCTTTTCTGTTAAAACTTGTGAAGGGAAAAAAAGCCCAAAACCTAAGTAAAGCTCCATTTTAGAATGTCCCTTTTTTAATTGCATTACTACTTGTCTTATCCTGTCAATTTTAACATGAAATCAAATTCAATTCCTTGGCACCTTGCATCATCTGATAGCTGCAACAAAATATATCAAGTATTTAATTAAATGAGACA
Organism: Scolopax mira; assembly: GCA_004320125.1. Classification (NCBI taxonomy): domain Eukaryota; kingdom Metazoa; phylum Chordata; class Aves; order Charadriiformes; family Scolopacidae; genus Scolopax; species Scolopax mira. The sequence goes on along the minus strand of BJBW01010342.1, from coordinate 146,743 downwards.
CTGATAGGAAATGGGAAGTAGTATAAATCTGGACAATTCTTCAAAGTCTAGCTATTGTTTCTTGGAAATATTTGAAGGACGGAAGGACTAAAAATTTACTGCAGAAAGAGTAAAAAGGCAAAAAGACAGAATTAGGAGGACAATATGATGTCTCATCTAGTGCTTCTGGGTAGTGAAAAAGCATAGCAAAATCTTTGCTATCTATTAAGACAGAAGACACCAAAGGACTGTGGAAGAGGAACAGCTTAGTTTTCATTGAGGCAGGTCAGGCTGATAAAACCGATTATCAATGATGCAAAGCTTGGAAGCCAGAAACAGGAATGTGTAGATAGGAAGGTAACAAGAAAGCAAGAGACTGGGATTTCTGAACAGTTTACATTCTAGTATCCGTCAAATTTTGGACAATTTCATTGTATGCATGATCATTTTTGGTGGGAAGAGCAGTTATTGCAATCGGTACATTGGGAGCAGTCAAACCCATCACAGGCTTAGACTTTGTGATTTATCTCTGGCAGTGTTCGGGTGTTCCATATGAGCAAAAATGGACTAATCACCTTTTCTGGGCCACTTTATTTCTTGGTAACACAGTTACTATTTTGACCCTAAATCTGACCTGAAGTGAAAGTGATCCATTTTCATATTTTACTTCAGCACTGTTTCCATTTCATTGAGCCTGAGGTACCAGAAACTGAAAGGAATCTTTGCAGTTTAACACATTCTAATATGATAAAAACAAGCTGAAACAAACCTAGACAAGTTGTCAGAAAAAATTATTTCTGTAGCACCTGCTGTAGAAACTGTATTGTGTGCCAGTTTGTTTGAAGGCCAGATCACACCCTCAACTAAGATTAATTGCTAAAGTTCTGTATTAAGCTAAATCTGCTAAGTCTTTAGAATTCAGCCATGCTGGAGGCTTTCCTAGGCTGACTAAAATTCTGAACATTTTGTCCAGACTTGCACCACGTACATTGTAAAACCTGGAATTAATTCTTCAAGAGCCTGCCTACTGCATTTGTTCTAAAGCCTTGTTTAACAAAGGAGAAAGGAACGTGCTTGTCCTCGATGATAGCTAAATCCCTGAAAATGAAAGAAAAGGATGAGATGCATTAGAGAGGGAGGGAGGTATATAATTAGCTGTTCTCTGAATTATCCTAAGCAATGATCACAACCAAAAGCCCATTGTGTACCACTTCACAGTTAACCCAAGCAGGCACAGGTGTGTGTCACACCCACAGCTTGGCTTCTGGGACAGTGTTGTGCTGTGGCAACAGAGGGACCTGACTTTACCTGAAAGTGCAGCACCAAGTTCTCACATGAACTTTTTGTTTGACAGTAGAAATGATGAATAGAATTGTTTTCTTTTAAGAAAATCCTGTAAGAGCTCAAAAGAGCAGAATACTAGATAACCTTTCCATGGATGGGCTCTACACAGTGTGCTGCTCCCTGACAGGAGGCCTGTTGATGCCATACAATTCAGAGTTCCCAGCATCTGAAGGGGTGTAAAATTTTCTATACCATCCTCTCTTTCTTTACAGATCATCTGCCTTCAGGACAGTCAAACTCACTTCAGATAGGTGAGAAGATGCCAACACTTCTCAGTTCCACATAGAAATACCTATGCTTTTACTAAAACTGAATCTCAAGTTTTGCTCTGTGCAAGAAAAACTTGATGTGAAGCTCTTCATTAACATCTCATTCACTAAAAGATCAATATTAACTCCATCAAGAGAGCTACGATACACACCGTCAGCCTCCAGAAGTGTTTGAGTTAAACATTCTCTCTTTCTCTGCTTCCATTTCTTTTGAGCAATCGGTAGAAAAGGAAGGAGGTGGACAGCCTGTATCTGCTGCTTGTGAACGATCAGGCACAGACAATTTACTGGACTCCCCTGGGGATGGCATTTTAGGAAGAAAAAAATACCATGTTTTACATCTGGTTGCTTACAGGACCTTGTTCCCTACTTCTTTCTTGGTGACTCTAACTTCAGGCCTATGCCTTTCCTGCACCAGGGCCAAATTATATCCATTTTTGCAAAGTGCTGATAGAATCATGGAAGACACAATCTTTTAATATTTGGAAACCTTCTGTAAACATGCCTGCAGGGTGAACCTGAATATACATGGCACAAGGTGGAAATGCATCAGTCCCCGAGTTACAAAGCAGCTTCCTCTTGAGGAGTCCCCGGTACCAGCTCATTTCTGTGTCAGGCTTAGCATTCCAAGACCTGCAGCAGTTTTTCTTCCACCAGAATTCTTTTAAATAACTTTCCATTTAACTTGGTGCTACCACTTTAGCATGCTGAATACTTTTTTTTTTTCCAAATGTATTTTGATTTTTGGAATCAAAACCACATTCAAGTTTCATAGACTATGCTTACTTAGGCTGCCAGTAAACTACTTCAAACTGCATCGTTTTGATGAACCTAGCTAGGAAACTGTGTCAAAAGAGACAGCCATTTGCTAACAATCAGTCATCAATCAAGCATGATATGCAGAGACTTTGTACGTAATGTAAGAAGGCATTGTCAATGTCCTGAATAAATTACAATATAATCACAGACATAAAGCAATGCTAATGAAAACAGCAGCTTCTTCCTTGGTGACAGAGGAGGAACAGCCAAAATATTTATGTGCAGCACAAACATAGTGGGTACTAAACTCTTACTTAAGTATGTAATAAAGACATTATAAAGATAGGTTTACCTGCATGCAGTTATTATTCTTCTGGATTGTTTCTCTCTTAGTAAAACTGAATGCTAGCAACTGCAAATAGATGATGAAGATATAAAGATAAATATTAGAAATTAAAAGATGGATTAGCATCAGTGAGAAAAGCAGGAAAAGGATATAAAGGCATTCAAGCAAGGAAGAAAGAGCCATTGCAGCACGACAGCCTCAAGAAATTAGCTCAGGTCAAAGAGCTAGTAAAAGGAATGGAAAGTAACATTTCATATCCAGGTACATTAGCAGGGATATATTTTCAGGTATTTGGACCCATCTGTTTATTCTGTTTCTGATACACTATCTTTAGAACTAGATATTTGCCACTTGAAGGATTTTTTTTTAAGTTACTTCAATTTTGCCATAGCTGAACTGGCTATTATAGAAGTCTATACTACTCCAAGTCTCCAAGAATCTACTCCAAGTCAACTGGGTCAAATTCTTGCTGCAAGCCTGAAGGATGCAAAATATTTTGGAAAAAAACCCCATCTGCAATATTTGAAACAGACAGGAAATGTCTGCATTAGGAACTTGGAGGGATTCCATGAGGCTCAAAAACATCCTTTTGCAACTTGACAAGTATTAAATCTTTCCTCTTTAAACTGAAAATAAAGCATCAGTAACATGCTGACTACTAGGAAAACATGTCACTGTAATATGAAAATCAGTAAGTGCCTTCAGTAGGGGGTTCTGGCTCAGACTATACCAAGCATCAAGTTCTGGTGCTGAAGTTCAAAGCACTGCTGCCATCTGCAGGGGTTTATCAGTGATGTCATTTCAAACTCAGTGAGCTTGTTGGGAATCTAAATATTCTCTGAAAATTTCCTCATCCATCATCACACTGGGGTCAGTATGTCAGACTCCGTAATGACTGCTTTTTTGTTTATACCACCCTCGCTTAGACTCAAAAAGGCCAAATACATCCAGGGTTAAACTTCAAACAAGTCAAAGGTAAATTTGGTCATTGGCAATTTTACTACAATTTAGACTATACCCTTCCTGTGAGCTTCCTTCTAGTCCTACAAAATGTATTATTAGCCTAGTATGAACCGATACATTCACTACAACCCTTTGAGCTCTTCCCTTTGGCCAGTTCTTCAGCCACCACATCATGAACCTGCTCATTCCACAGTTGGACAACTTGTCCAGAAGGATGCTGTGAGGGACAGTATCAAATGCCTTACTAAAACCCAGAAAAACTACATCCACCACCTTCCTTTCATAGTGGGGTTACCTTACAACAGAAGGATATATTATGAACAACTACTTAAGCCTCACAGCACCTTGTAATGAAGGAAATACAGAATTTACAGGTAGGGGGAAAAGAGTCACAGTCAGGCTAGGGCTGAATGCTGAAATACCACAGCTTGAATTTGCATTTGTTTTAGTTAAGCATTAAGTATGTGTGTAACTGTCACTGACTTTAAAGCAACCAAAAGACAATCTAGAGCTTTAAAAAACAATTTCTATCAAACCATATAAAATACATACATAAATGCCAAATTTTAAGAAATACATTCCTAGATTAAGGAGTACTTAACTGTCATCTTTAGAAAGTATATGGGAAAAATCTTGTATATGTACTTTCATCAAAATATCCCAAAGAGGCTTCACTGGATAAACAGATTTCACTGGAATGAAGATATCTGGAGGGTATGATGTGACAAATATTCCCCAGCCTGTAAAAACTTTTCAAAATAGTCGAGAAGATGAAGTGAAGGGAGAAGGCTGTACTCAGCCAAAACTGCTGAAACTGCAGGGAAAATCTAGGTCAGCAAAATGCAGTTACTAGAGCTGAGTAAGCAATAGAGAAAAAAATCCATTACAATTCATTCCAATTTAAAAAACAAGCCTTGCTTTAACTTGCAAAAATAAATTTAAACGTGAAAGCTCCAATAGTCCCCAAATATATGTTTGAATGTGATTATTCACACTTTAGATTCTAAATGGGAAATGTGTGGGTAAGCTGCACAAGTCACAATTACAATGCAGAAACTCTACTACTTAGGCACTGTACTACTTAGGCACTGAATTAATGCTATAATTTGAATCATGAACATCCACAATAAATTCTTTATAAAATATTCATACAGGGTAAACATTTTCCAAACAAATTTACAAACTTAGGCAATAAAGCTGCATAAGAATTTTCTGAGCATTTTGTGAACAGAAGAAAGAAAATAATGTTCAGAACAATTTGTCCATGGGAAATAGCCTCTTATTTTAGGATTACTGACTGGATTAGCAAGAGTAACAAAAAATACCATGGAACTGAGTATCAACATTGCATGTACAATTGATTTAAATGCAAATATATGGAAGTCTATCTCATTTTATGCACTTGACTAAGCGCCATTACTACCACACTGGGATAGCCTTGGTCTAATTTCTTCCAAGGAGAGAAGAACTGTATATACTTGAAGGAAGGGGATGATTTTTCCATCTTGAAAACCACTTGAACATTCTTACCACTATTGAAATCAATTTTCCCACAGGGTAGTTTAGGTAAGAGTCTTCTTTATTGTGTGAAATCTAGGTGTAGGCCACCCTAACAGGAACTGGTAGAAACAGAAGCAGGTGCAGACTTCAGACTTACAAAAATTAAGAAAATGTTTATTTTTGCAAAGATATTTATTGGTAGTTATATACAACATAAAAGATTTTGGGGCAATACCAGGGACTTTAACTCCTCTTTCATTTATATTACATTTTATAAACATTTCCCCTCAAATCAAAGAATGCTGTCTATCCATTTCCCAAGGTTATCTAGTATATTAGGTACATATCCAACACACACAAATACCAGAAAAAACCCCATTGCTACCATTTGTAGCTTATGGAACCCATCAGCTGAGATCTGTGTATTGCCTAGGTCAGAAACCAATTACATAATTGAGTTAAAAATTGCACATATTTTGTCTAAAAATAACAATTTTTATTGTTTTCATGTTTTCTGCTGGAGTCAAGTCAAAGAGGAGCCTAAATCTTACTGCATTCGACACGCTTAGTGTTATATCTGTCAAAGTATCTTGGCAACTACTGTGAAAACAGGCAGGATTAAAAGCAGAACAAATCTAATGTGCTACCTAATTGGTTTTTAAAAGATATTGATGATTTTACTGCTGGTGAAAACTAAAACTAGGCTTCATTCAGAAAGGAATATTTGAAGCTCTCTTGAAATTCTGCATTCCTACTAACAGCTCTTTTAGTTCCAACAGCTTAAAAAGATTACACTTGGCAGTTTAAATGTGACCACAGCATCCATTCTTTCTCACTTTGTCACACTCGTGTAAACAGCTTCTCCTTTCTTTCCTTTTACATCATGTAATCCTGAGTTTGGAGCCGAAATGTTGAATGTGGGTTTGCACAAATCAAAACCATCAGCTACTCCTACCTTAATACTTCTATTCCACAGGCCTACCTTGAAACCCCACTTTACTTGAAACACCAATTTACAATGTGATAAATTACATCTGTAAATGTTAGGAAATCTAATTAGCAACATTCATATGTGTATTCAACAGATGGATCTATACATGCTAGAGAAGGCAAAGTATAAGACAATGTAGAACCCTTGAGATTTAGAAGCCAAGGGCTTTGAGCCAGTTTTGCACTGTTTTCTGCTAGAAAATTATTTCTGAAATTCCATATTAAGATGATCATACATCTTCATAGATGAATAGAGAAGCTGAATAGAGAAGCATCTCCAAGAGTGCCATATACAAGAAGAACAATTAAGTATATTGCCAATGGAAGCTTAAAAGAAAAGAATTATAAACATGAATTTCGCTGTGTATATGTTCTCTCCAATTATATTTCTTTCAATTTAAATAGATTATGCACAGGCAAGTATGACTAGATTCAATCATTACAATCCCATAACACAATGATGTAAAAGGAAATAGCTATAGATTAAAAGCATCAGAAGAGGTACTCTAGAAGACAACTGTATAATAGACATCATGCAGATATATCAAGGCAAAGAACTGGAAAAAAAATGCAAAAGCTTCTTCCATCAAGTGGCTTGACATACAAGAGTCAAAACAAATAAGATTGATGGGCAGACAAAATGCCAGCAGGACAAGGTGGCAGCAAAATCACTGAAGAAATAGACACAGCCTGTTGGTGTTCACATGTTAACTCTTCATACAGGTTTGCTGTCATAAAAAATAACTCCTATGATATAGTTATTGCCTTAAACAAAACCTCCCAGCTCTGGTTGAGGTTAGAGAGAAATGGAAAGCATTATTATTAATCAAACAGCTACCTAAGCATTCTCCTAACTTTTAAGAACTTTTATTTAGCAGGTGGGGTTTTTTCTTTATTTTTTTTTCTTTGAGCATTCAAAGTAGTGGAAAAGGCAGACTAAAAGTTACAATCTTTTGATAAAGCAAAAAAAAAAAGTTATTCTTCATATAAATTAATAATGTGAAAGATACTTGTAAAGAAATTTCCCTTCTCACCACAGGAAGCCTATGAGTCAATAGAAGAACTTCCCCTTGATGACCAAGCTAAAATTCTTTCAGATGTATCACTGGCACATGCATCAGTGTGCACCACAAGAAAAATTCAAGATTGCAGAGAAAGTGGAGAATAGCCTCAAAAGAAAATATAATCTGTATACGTAGAACTGATTTTAACTTTTGCTGTAAAGCCAGATTGTTCCACTTCTCTTTTTATTTAGTGTTCCATACCAGAGAGGAGTAGAGGGTGTAGGTAAGGGATCCCACGCTCTCTGGGTTGTCATCACTGGCATGGGCAGTGTGGTAGGATGGTGTGTGGCCCCAGCAGTCTGCATGTGCCTCAGGACTCTGAATACAAAGACCTCAGTGGGGGAACTGGGGTTCCAGGTGAGAATATAGTTGTCCCATGTCTACATAGTGCCTAGTGAAGAAGAGTTTAGATCATGAGGAGAAACCACCACTGAAATAACCATGGCAATTACAGCCTTGTGCTTCCCCATAGAAGAGCCTCTTGTGTTCAAACAACATGTTTGTCATTGCTGGAAGGATACATCTGTTTTTCTGCTGGGGTAACAGGAAAAAGGAATGGCACATTTTGTAGCTGCAAACCTGCTGGTGTGTGAGTGCAGGACCTTCCTCTGACAAGTCATCTGTGCTCTTGCCTGAATGCAGAGTAGACCCCGTGGTCATGCCATAAAACAATGCATTCCTCCATGGCCCTCCTGGGTGCAGTGTCATGGGAGCAGTGTCATGGGAATGATGTCCCTTCTTATCAATACAGGCTGTTCTTGTAACCCTTGTTTGTCTGCTTTTTTCCAGTGCTTTCTCACACATGCACGTTTCTATCCCCACAGCATTCCTGCCCATCTTCGTATTTCTGTTAAGAATCTCTCCATGAGGACAGGCCTGGCTGGATTGCTATGGATGTAGTTTGGGGGAAGAGCTGGTGTCCTAAAAGAGGTGTTTTGCTGCATCCCTGGGAGATTTTGTGTATATGAAGGTCTCCATATGCCCAAGGTGGATTTGATCCAGCAAGTCCTAGCTTCACCCCTCTGGGGCAGCACCCAAGAAATAGAAACCTGTAGGGGAGCCTCAATACTCCTGCTGCTTGGTCCTGCTGAAATAGCTTCCAGACTAGGACTGCTTGAAGGAGATGCCCAGTACTGTCCCAGAAGAGACTCTGTATGCACCTGGATACGGGCCTGGGACAATCCCAGCTGTGATTTATGACGCTGCTCTCCCTGCTGGCCCTTGCCCAGCAGGCATGTTCTTTGGCAAGGTGGTGTCTCTGAAGATGATGTTCCTGCGTTATCTGATGTTTCTTCTGGAGATACTTGAGAAAGAGGATGCAGACAAGGCCATGTGCATGTGTGTCTGTCTGTCTGACACTGAGAGTGCTTAGAACCACAACCAGACCCACTCAGTAGTAGCCTCATGAAGCCATTCCTAGCCTGAGAATGGTGGTCCTGCTGCCCTGTCTGTAGCCCAGTACATGCCTCTAGAGCTGGAGAGAAACCTCTCACCTATGTAAGAGAAAGGTTACACTTGTGCTATAGGGCAATAGGTGGAGATACAATACCTCTGAGCAGGGTGGCTTCTACCCTCAGGCTGAAATTGGGGTGAGGGATATTTATGGTAACAGCAAGGAGAGTTGAAACTTCTCAGGCTAGAAAGCATTTCCAGACAGAGACAGACAGACTGCCTAGTACTGCTGTCCCAGTACACCCCAACTGATGGCTGGGAACCCAGGCAAGGTGGAATTGGTGACTGCCCTGGGCTGCTCACAACATCCTTCTCTGCAGTACCTGCGCAGAGTTGCCCTGGGGCAAGTGAGTGGTCACATTCTCAGCCTGAGCCTTGGCTTAGTCTTCGTGACCAGTTTTACCCCTGCCCTGTGCAACAGGAATCGGACCAGCCCCACACAAGCCCTTTACTCTGCTGGGTGCCTGCCTCTTGGCAGGGAAGGGGCTCCTCTTCCAGTGGAATTAGAAGAGAAAACTGCAGGGTCTCAATGTCCACTGGGTTTCTTTTTGCTAAACGCAGATTACTTTAATTTTCCTTAGAAAGAAAACTTCTTAGGGATTTTAACAAGACACAGATGATCACAGCTTTTTAAAATTCTCAGTCATTGACAACAGTATTTCAGAGCTCTTTTCCACAAAGCTCATTTACTGAAATCATTATCCCTCCTTCAAGGACAAGAACCTAAATAACCTGAAACTGCCTTTTCATCACGTGGTGGAACACCTTAATGCCACCTGAAATTTCTCTCCAAAAAAAGGATTAGGATGTTTGTCCTCACCAGTCTACCAGTAGATTCTAGCTTTGCAATAGTATTTCCTTCATTTTGTTTTGTAAGGACACAGAAGTCACAACTGCCCTGTATTTTTCTCTGAAACTGCATTTTTAACAAAATTTCAGGACTACCCCTTTTGTGATGCGTTGAGAGCAACACAACTGCTGAGAGTAACTAGAATAATGTCTCAGAATTTGAATCCATTTTACAACAGCTGAGTAGCTGAAGAAATATCTCTTCTAAAACAGACTCAAAATTGTGTTCAGAGGCATTTGTACAGCCACTGTGGATAATGAAGCAATCTTCAATAGAATTTAAGTTTCTGTACCATAAAAAAGTGACTGATTCTTCATTAAATAGTATAAGTACAGACAGGGCTTCGAGGAAATTCTTGCAAACTCTTGCAAAAAGTCTTTTTGATGCCTCCTTTACCAAAAGAAAATAAATTAAGAATTTGTCATTTGCTGTATGAATTTTACTCTGAGATTCAAATTGATTTGCCACTGTTCTTTTCAGAAATGTATTTCTACAAGAAAAATTCCAAGGTTCCTAGTGTTACAGGGCAAGAACAGGAAAAATATTTGATTTTTTCACACCTAAACATACAAATATTAAATACCCATGTTAGTTGTATGTTTGACTATCTGTCTATGCTACAAGAGTAAAAGAGCCAGATGTTTTATTCTCAGATCTGTTACAGGCTTATCTTGGTCAAGAGGATGTCATTTAAAAGTGTGATTTCAGGCAAAGGCTATGAAATGAACCCTCCAGGAGCTCCAGAGCTATTCGAGCTCACTCTCTTCCTTGTGAGATCAGAAGAGGAAAATTTAGCCTCTTGCCTAAAAAAATTTCTTACCTGAAGAACTGAAGATGTGCATGGATTCTGGCAGCCTTATTCCGGCAAAACATCTTGTCCTGTGATAGGTTTAACCGTATCTGTGGGTGAAAAATGGCTTATGGATAGAGAAACACCCTTAGCTGTGCCCTGCCTACCAGAACTCTACAAAGAAAACTGCAATAGGAACTACCAGTCCTTTAATGGCAACTGTTTTGTCTTGTCCATCTTTCTTGTGATTTAAGGATATAACAGGATTATTGAGAGAGTGTCCTGGTTTGAGCGACTCGGGATTAATTAAAAGAAAAATCCTTATCTTTTCCGATTCCACTTCCCAGAAAGGGAGGGGGCATCGGGTGATAGAATAATTGTCCAAATGACCATAAATTGTTGTGGGTTCTTAAACCATAACGGGGGGATGTCATTTTTGGAAGCGTGAATGTTAGGCTGGGAAAAGAATCTGTATCCAAGACCTTTTCCTGATCAGGTCTGTGAAGATCATAAAATGAATTTGTGAAGCTTGGAGCCGGTCTCTTCAGGCAAGTAACTAAACCTGTGGTTGTGTCAGTGACATACCTAAGAGATACCCCTGTGGCTGAATGAAGTAAGACCACATTACAGTGTGTACAGCTGGAAGAAACTACTAGAAAATAGAAACGGAAACTTTTTTTTAATGAAGCTTTTTATTCAATTGTTAAATAGAAAGAGGTAATAACTTAACTGTGCAGACAAAAGGAGGAACACGCTGAATGTAGAGAATTCATACATTTATATGGCTTGGGGAATAAACTTTCTTAGGAAGGTGAAAACTTTGATTCTTAATAGAATTAAATTTCATACTGATCCAAGCCAGAATAGGAGCAAAGTAGGAAACACATCATTTCAATGCTCACAAAATAGGTTCTTCTTCATTAAGTCAGTTGTGGATGCTAGATTTTCTTTGGGTCCTCTCTGCGAGTGAAAAGAGAATATTTAGTTTTCAGAGCTCCCTGAAGAAACTGTAGTATCTCTAAAATATGTAAATATTAAATCACATTTTATCTGACAGCCAGGATTGTTTTATAGCTGTAGAAACATCAAGATGGCATGGGGAGTTTTCTTACTCTTCATTCCTTCCATAGCTACAACAGCCAGAAAGGGACTACATAGGGACAATGCAAAATTGCTGGTTTGGTTGGGGCATACAGTTAAGTTCCTGCATTTCAGTGGATTTATGCAAATTCTGTGTGCTTTTTCTTATGCTATGGCAAATAGAAGGTCATTTGACATAGCTGATCTTTCTTCCATACTAGGGCAAGCTTCACTACCATGCGGTTGCCGTAGGCTACAGATATGCACAAGGGCATTTCTTTATTCCAGCTGATACATGCTAGCTTGGAAGCCTGTGGTAACTTAATTGTATAGTTGTGGCCTTAATTCTTAATTAAATTGGCCTGAAGAAAATGTGTTTTACATGGATACATTCCAGGGATCCTGACCATGGAAATGCTGCCTCTCTTCTTGCCATGGGGCTAGGTGACGTGGTTTACCATAGATTCGTCTCAACTGTGTGATTAAAAACTGCATCATTTTCAGAGAAGCAATATATTTAAATACTGCATTATGGTTTATTCTCTTTCTACTGTGCTAGTAACACTACCAGTAACATTAAATTTTTGTTACCTTTAATGGCACATGCTTTGGAACGGCATATATCCGAGAGGCAAGGCAAACAGTGAATCCTCTGGCTAACACGAAACCAGGACATTTGAACATGTCCCCATTATTCTGAATGGATAAATGGTATCAGCGTAGGACTGATCCATTATCTCAAAAGTAAGCTAGGAAGTGATGGCTCTTGTAGAGAGCAGTTCCTCAAAAAAGGGCTTTTCCTCTGTGAAGAGGAAGATTGATTTGACATGGATTGTTTTTCGTTGCCATTCTCCTTGTTCTCAGACTTACCAGAAGTAAAGATGGCTTGAAAACCAGAAGCTGTAACAGCATCATCTGTGACGAACTCTACAAGCATGAGATTACTAGAAGAAGCTACATCATTGGGTAACTTTGATCCACAGGTCTTGTCCATTAGAACTGCAGAAGACTTGCTGGATCCATCATAAACTTTAACATAATCACCCTGACAGCCTCTGGTTGTCTGCAGCTCAAATGATTGAAAGTGCAGGGAAATCTGTAAGGGAAGAGAAAACCAGCCTTAATATACATGTAGGCGACTTCTTTCATGGAGTGTCCTTTAAAACAGACAGAATCTGAGCTGTAGCCAAGCCCAAACTGGAACTTCTCAGCCACTCAAATCCCCTGATGCTGCAGGGTTCAGACCTACCGGGTCTGTGACAGAATGTTCCTGTTCTCAGACTGCTTTGCCTTGATTTTGCAAACCTGAAGCCCAACATATGGAGGTTTTTCAAAATCGCAACTCTGCAATTGCCTTTGCCCATACCTGGCTTAAGGACAGGAAGAAGAGGTAGAGACTAGTCTGAAATGTCTCCCATGGAAAAGATCCTACTTGGCAACTGGGTATGCAGACAAAGCACAAAATGCTTAACACAGAAAGAATTCAGTTCAGCCATATTCCAAGACCACTATTAACCTGTGATTACCTTTCGGGACCGTGTTCGGATGAGCCAGACGCAGTTGGTGTTGTCTGAGTAATTTCTTGGGTAGCTGGCAGATCTCAGGGATCCAGAGGCTCCATCGAGAATAGTGCTGCATCGACCTGAGAAAGAAACAGTGGTTGCTTCAGCACCAGGTTTGCAGAAGCTTCCACTCATTTGCAATTACAGTCTCTTCAGAATGGACTGGTCTTGATTTTCTGATCTGCCAGCATTCACTTCAGAGTTCTGGTACATCTTGATTAAAAAGAAGAATCATGTTGTCCTAATTTTCACATAATGCTTAACTATCTCTATCAAAATGGAGAGTTAAAGTAGTGTTTGGAAAAAGATTAGCTCCGTAGGTTAGCAAGAGATCTTTTTCAGCACCTCTATAAGGAGTGTGAGACCTTTAAAATCACTCCAGCTGATGACAGTTTCCCACTGCGATGGGAGTCAAGTGACATTAGAAGTGTTAAGTGCAAATATGGTGTCTCTGCAGTACTTGAATTCTAAGCTTAAGAGGAGGACTTGGGCCTTCCTCTGTGCAAGGGGTAATACTTTTTTCATTGTGGTTTTTCCCTTTGAATAAATTTCTCTGATTGTAAGGGAGAATTTCTTCTGCTGCTTCTTCCTTTAGCAGAGGTTAAAATTAAAGAGTTAAAAATACGTACAAATTTAGAATGACAGCTTAAACATTCGAAAACTGGACAAGCCATCAAGAAACCAGTTCAGAGGAGCCTAGAACTGTTTAGGTTTGGCTCAGGTCATAAATACAAACTGTAATGAGGAACAGAGACGTCTGGCTCTTTGTGGGGTTTATAGTTGTCTCCTGAGCTGTAAGAAGCCAGATTTCTCCAGCAAAGCACACAATATGGTATGCAGTTAGGCCAGTTGCACAGCAGCCCCTTATGCCAATAGTGAAAGTGTTTGATTTTATTTGGAAGTAGAAAGTGTTTTCTCACTAATCAAACATGCCGCCAGCTTCACCTTTGCTGGGTCTCCCAAGGTAACCCTAATGGGTAGCATTAATTTAAGAGAATGGTCTCATGGTCTTTAATGTGATACTGCAGCCTCTGCAGTGTGCCCAAATATCTCAGTGAAGGATCCAAGTAGAAGATGAAAGGATGGCTTTGTGATACTTACTGCAATTGTAAAGTTTGTTGATTTTGGCCACATCCAAGTTGCTCAGTCCCTGCCTCTGTCCAATATGTACTGATCCGTCAGGAATTGGTACAATAGTTGCTTTCCCAGTGGTATTAGTGAATGTATATCTACAAAAAAAACATGAAAAATTATGTTCCTTAAGTGCAATTCTTTTCAGGGTTTGCTGGCATGGTTTGGAGGGAGTACAAGAATTGTATACAAATTGCTGTTGGGACTAAGAGTGCTGTTCATATAGGAATGATGAAGATGTCCAGCAGTAAGCAAAGTCAATCTCAATTTATTCTCATTTGCCCTCATTTGCTCTCAAGCTCAGCTGTGAATGGCTCCTTAATGGAAAGCTAAAGGTTAATGAATTAGGGAGTGGCTGTTTCTGAACTGACTCATGGGGAAGCTGGTATTTAGGAGGGAGTTATTATAGAAACTAATACCAATGTAAGATTTGAGTTCCAACAAAAGCAATCCCATGCTGCTACTTACGGGCCGTAGTGCATTACTGAGGAATAGTCATACGGAAGATCCAGATTATTGGAGTTTTCAAATTTCTTGAAGTCTGGCCTGTCAGCTGTAATATATAATATTGAATTTAGAGTATGCTTCCTGTCTACTTCCTTCAGGGAAGAAGGAAGAGCTGGGAACAGTAGGATATATCTACACCACTTACTACGTTGAGAAGTTCAAAGGTACTTACCCGGACTGATGTAGTCCCACATGATCTTTACATGTTTATCCCTGTCGCTTCGAGAATGTTCATGCAAAAAGCCCAGAGCATGGTCTAGTTCATGTTGAATTATTCCTTTCCATGTGCAGCCTCCTTTCATCACAGAGACAGTCTGTCCACCTCCTACTTTCCCATAGTTGGACCAGCAGCTGAGAGAAGCATTGAACACCAACGGAAGGGACTTTTATTGCCAGGCAGACAAAGGGACAGTACAGAGAACCTTGCTTCACACACGGCTTGTGGGAGAAGGATTCCTTCCACTGTGCCAGTCAGAGCTTATAGAAGGGCAAAACTGACCATGGCATAGAAAACAACAAACTGCATGGTCATAGGTAAAGATTCCTGGACAACTTTAATTCGTATGGAGTCTCCTGCATTCTGACTTTCTGTACACAGTGACTTTAGCTCCCTAGAAACAACATTGGTTTTTTTTCCAAAATACTGAACGCTATATCAGAACTGGAGCTAAGATGAATAGCACTTTCAGGCTAATGGCTGTTGAACAGTTGTCTCACAGGCTCTAATTCTGACCTTGACAGCCAACTGTGTGATTCAGAGAACTGTTTCTTTCATAAGTTGAAATTGGTTTTGCCTGTGCAAGTAAGACACACAGTAATCTGCTAAATATTGTGTTCAAGTGTGTTCAGGTGTGTGTTCAAGCACCTTAACGGTGCATTCCCATTATCTGCATCACCCCAGTGTATTCAGTGAGTCCCTGATGCAACTGCATTAGCAAGGTTTCCAAGGAGGATACCTTGGCACTTTGATAAAACATAAAGTTTCTTCACTAAATCCATTCCTTTTTCCTTTCTAAGGTCACGCAGAATGAGTGTAGTGAAGAAGTGAAATACGATGTAGAAATAACACGTTAATTTATCATTCAACTCACCCATCAGCAGATTTAATGCTGAGGTAGTCACGTTCTGTCGTGCGCTTCACGAAATTAATACAAGTCAGTGTTTCAAATTCTGCCATGGCATCATGGATCCCCTTTACGTGGCTCTCCTCTGGAAAAGAAAGGGTTAATTTTGAGGGTCACACCAGGACAATGGCACATGCCATTAAAATCTCCCGTGTGCTCACAAAGGGTAAATGAGGGACAGAAATATTAGCCTAGGCTCTTTCTTGCTTTTCGCTCACTAATTTCATTTAAGATATTAATAGCCTGGCACAAGATCCGTTGTCCAGGTATTAGTCCAAATGGATTCATATGGGAGACTTCTTTTCTCAACTACTTGTTTTAAATTGCAGTGGTGATTGTTGATGTATCTATCTTCTGATTTGGCACCTAGAGACAGCGATGGGAAGCTGTTTTGCCAATGACAAGCAGGCCATTGAAACCACACTGCTAATAGGCATGGACCTTATAAAGGCAGGGATTCTGGCAGGTACCATTAGAAGGAACGATCATTTTTCTCACCGAAAGACCAGACCCAAAACATCTCAGATCCATGGAATTGCATCCCTTCTCAAGGAAGTGTGATCTCTTTTCTTTTTTCTGTTCAAGTCTTTGTAATTTACAATTCATCTGTTCTTGCATAGCACAAGTCAATCATTAGAATTGATTTAATCAACTGTTTTTGTGACCCCCAGAAGTAGATTTCTACCTGAAGCTTATTGGATAAAATCCTTTTTAAAATATACAATTTAAAAAAAAAAAAAAAAAAGAATTATCAAAATTTGCACCCACCATAAGCAGGATCCAAGACATAGGGAACACGGACAATCCCATCGCTGGACTGGGGCCAATTGCAATGGCGACAGTTGATGGCACTGCGTCTCCTTTGTGGAGCTATGTCACCTTCTTGCAAGTACTGAGAGCTGTCTGTGGTGAGAGATAAAGGGTGGAAATATCAGAGCCAGAGACATTTGGATGTTAACTAAGCACATGTAGAAAAGTGTCACGCTCTCCTTTTCTATTTTTCCCTAATTATCTGTTCCTGGCTAGTGTGAGAAATGAACTACTGAGCTAAATGGATGTTATCTGCTTCCCTAGTTTTGCTGCTGTGAGCATAGAACTGACCAAAGCTTATCTAGGAATCTATACCACAAAGGTGTATGATGACTTTATGCAAGCGATGCTTGCATTCAAGGAAAAGGCAGTTAAATAATAAAGCGTCCAAATATCCAAGTTCTCTTTTTATGTCCAAAGAATGACAAAGCTATTGAGAGCTCAAGCTGAAGCAGTGTCTGAATAGCTCAGTTGCCTCCACACCTGGTATCATCTTCAGTATTGACACTATAGATTTGAGATGCTGTGGGGTTTCAGCAGACCATGCAGTAGTCTTAGTGTCCAGTCTATAGGTATCTCCTACATGATGGTGTGTAATATGGCAGAAATATTTGTACAGATTGTGGTAAGACATTGTACCTCCCACATGATTCCCAAAAAGCAACAGAGACCCATTATAAGCAGGGCTTTCTTGGCATTACCTTTGTTAACTTTCAGAATTCTGTTAAAAATAACTTCATCCTCGGAGTAACTCTCTGTAGGCAAGGGAGATTCTGTACAGAAAAACAAGAGTATCACTTTCTCATTCCCAGGGAAAAGAGGAATCCTGATTTTTAATCCGATAAGTTTCCAGGAGCTCATTTAGATCAGGGATGTAAAACTTACAGAGCCTATTTAGGGACTGGTGTAAGGTTCAGTCAGGTAGATATTTGCTCAGTGACACAATCTTGTGAACCTCCCAGCTGCGGTTATTTTGGCATTAATCCAGTCCCGAGAGCCATTTTATTTCAGTCTTTTCTTCTCTCCTTTTTTCTATTCCTCCCTCCCTCCCCCAACATCCTGCTTTTTTTTTTTTTTTTTTTTTCATTTCCCTGTCACCTCATAGCCATCACATTTTAAAGCCTGGAACTTTGGCTCTTAAAAGTCTGTGTTGTCCTGCTCAAGTGGCCAAGCTGGCTGCATGGCTCCTTCTGTGCACTCTGTTTCATTCTGCATGAACAGAAGTTCACACTCAAACCCCCCAAACGTAAGACCCCAGGAGAATAAAAGGATGGAGAGCAGTCCTGCTGCTTGCTGCTGGATATGTTGACTTCTTGAAAAACCCTTGAAACCAATGAAATAGGAACTGCACTCCTATTCGATGGGCTGGACTGATGTCCCAGGGTCAGACACTCCTAGGTCTTACAAGTAAAATCAGCCAACTCTGAGCTTTATGCAGTAGGTCTTGACAGCAGTAAAAAGTGCAAGCACGTGGCCTCTGCACTTTCTGTAACCTTTGGAAGTGCCTCAAGTAAGGACATTATCTAAGCAGAGCTATTTTTAGCAAAAGTAAGAGCTGAGGTTTTTAGCAAGGCCAAGCAATTGGCCAAAACAAAGAGACTCTGTTTTACATGAGTTAATGCATTCACTTAAAATTTCTTCCTTAAGATTAATTTGTGTTGAGGATGTGTTGTTTTCTGGAGTAACTGGGTAGCTAACAATCTGAATATCTATCAAGCACTTGCATTTAGATGGAATAATACATACCAGATATATCCTCTTGTGTAGTAACCTGCAAGAATGATGTATTAGTATTAGCTCACATTTCATATTATAACATGAATATTAAATAATATAACATGCAAAGGATCAAAAGTCTCCAGGCTACCACTTCAAGTATCTTTCACCAGTCTTGAGCTTTTATACACTATGCCATGTGTAAAGAAGTACCATGGCATGGTAGATATTCTTCTTTGATATCTTGGCAAATGGACACCATAAAGGCAATCAGTGGAGTAAGTTTCAGAGTAGGAGTGCAAGGCTGATGGAATCACCAACAAAGTCCTCCCAGTATCACCTCACCTTTCATGGCTGTGAAAAACCATGGTACTCTTTTGAGGGAACTGGGGGGCTGGTACCCAACCGCGGGGGTCATGGCTGTAGCAAAACAGCTTGTCGTACTTCCCTTGCCTTGTACAAATAAACAGTTGGTTTGAGTTTCCTCTATGACCACAGAGAAGGCAAAAACTTCCTGGAATAATGGGCTATATGTGGGCATTAAATGAAATAGAGATGGAAACTCCTCACTCTGTTACACATGTGATCTGAGAAGACTGTCCTGCACAGATGGAAATACGGGTAGAGTATGGGTGAAGTCTTGACCTCACTTTCCACAACGCTGAACCCCAAAGTGATCAAAAGAGCCGATTCAGCTGTCCTTACCTCAGTAGGTTCTGTTGCTGTAAAAAAACAAGGAAGAAAAAGACAAGCAAAGAGGCTAAATTAGATTTTGAATGCAACTTCACAGCGCTCAATAGCCTGCTCAGCCATGGCAATGCCTTTGGTAGGTCCCTTTGCTTGGAGGGGAACAGCTTGCACTAACTGTTGCATAGGCATGGAAATTAAACTGATGTTTAGACAAACAGCTATGAAAAATTTCTAGTAGACCCTGCTGAGGGACAGAATCTTGGACATTTAACATCTAAGAATCACAAAAGCATTTTATTGGCTTCAATGTGGAAAATGACAAAGGAAACTAGGGACAAAAATATGTTTTGTCCCTAGATGTCAGTGCAACAGCTGCAGGCTGACCAGCTCAACAATCCTCTCTGGTTTCAGTGTCAAAGAGTAAAGTTATAAAATGGGATGAAGGCTATAATTTAGTATGGGGCAAATAATCTCAGCTTCAGTATGTACCTGACAGCAGCTTGGAACCACCCTGAGTCCTAAGGTGTTTTTCTAGTGTGATGACTTTTGTTTTCTACCAAATGTCAGTTTCTAGATACATGGAAGAGAAAATATGATCTAGTATATAAATTTCTGAGCAGAAACTTCATTGTTATAACACCATAAAAGTTTAGAAATTGCAGGGTCCTTCAGAGGTCATCCAGTTTGTCTGCTTTCCTTAAGGTAGAAACCATTTTATCTATGTTATTCCCAACCATTGTTTGTTTGACCCATTCTTAAGTGTGATGGATATGCTGCAAGCCTTTCTGGCAATCTCTTACAGTTTGCCAATAATTGCACCCTTCCTTGTCAAAATATAAATCCATTCTTTATTTATTTGTCCTGTTCAGCACTGACACAGAGAACATTTATCCAAATTGTTCTTTTTTCTAAGTCTATCCGTGTTCCTTATCTTTTTGACCATGTTTTTTCAATAGATGTGCCAAGCTCCATCACACCTTTTAGCACCTTTCCCATTTCACAATGGTTATTGCCCAAACATACTGAGGGCTCTTCCTCCTATTCAGAATCTACCTAGAGCCTGCAACAGAACTGCTTTTATTGGACCAAAAAGGCTTCAGTCTATCTTTCCAGACGGTTATTTTGGTTACATGGCAGTGGAAGTCCTCTGTAATGATGGTGGTTTATTAGAAAAAAGTTCTGTTAGTTCCCATCAGCAGCACCAGAGAGATCCATGGCATCAAAAATAATTCTACAGGGAAGCACATTTCAGAGATGGGTTGACTGGATTCAGAATTCATGCACCCAAAAGCCACTAGATTAATTGACTGGTCAAGGTCAGTGGAAATTAAGCTTCAGATTCCTAGGCACATAAAGCCTGCAACCCCTTTTTAAAACTCAAATGAGGCATCACAGAAGGCATCTGCCATGTCCTTGATCAAATGAACATCTGGTATGATACAGCTTTCAAAATGATACAGTGCACATTTTCCCTGTACTGTAAATATTGAAAGATGACTCAAAAGACACAAAAAGCAGTACCAATGGTAAATTAAAACTCATTGCATGCATTTGCCCCAGTAACCCTGCAACTTCTGAGTCCCAGCAGCTGACTACTTGGAACTCGGGCAAGCGTGTCCTTCGTCCAGCTCTAAATATACTGAGTGGGAAATTTTACAACATCTCTTTGCTTCCCTGCCATAAACAACAGCCCAGAAGAAGAATTGGTCACTTGACTTGCTCTGTCTCTCAAGCAAATTTTTTCCAAAGCCCCTTCCTCTCACACAAGACATCACGTCACCCCTGACCTGGCAGTTTCTTGCTGTAGTTAAAGTCTAACCTACAGATTTATTTGACAGATTTTACCTTCTCTGGAGATCTGCAATTACTTCCATCTATTTTGTGAGTTGACAAAAGCTGTTCAGCTAAGCCTGTACTACCTGTTTTCTATCCCAGCACAAAGCAAAGCTTTTTCTGACTCCTTTTCTCTTAATGCTGCACCAAGGTAGGCAAGGAGGCACATAAGTAGCAGTCTTTCTGTAACACTCAACTTAATGGAAAGGTATCAAAATGTCTTATTAAAATTTTATTTTCAAGCCTGGGAAAGCACATCTAAATTAACCTAACAAATCATACCCCAAAAGTACGTGTAAAGCATGTCTGTGTGAAAACACATCTGCACTCAGCCCAATAACAAATTAGGAAACATGGCCTTTCACATGCTGTAAAGCCAAATCACTCACACGCCAACAAAAAGCATGATACACAGTCAGGAATTAAGAGTTGTCTTTAAAATACAATATAAATCCCACTTACTTGCTGTGCTATTTCCGTAGTTCTCCTGCAAAACCAATAGGTAAATGGCATTATTCTTCCTCAGCTCATAAATGCAGCAGCAATAGTACCAAAACCAGGCCAAGGGGAGGAACTAAATTATTAGATTGGCTTTAGATATTATTATATTACTAATCTTTTTCTTGCAGGAAATTTATCAAAATGAGTCTCCGCAGCTTCACTCCAGAAAGACCAGGTCAATTAGAAGATGGAGCAGGGTTGCATGGAACTGCTCTCACCTGAATAGGGAAGCCCAAGGTGGCGTGAAGCAGAAATGCAGTGAAGACTAGGAACATCTTCAGATCCATTCTCCAGACCCCTGCCTGTCCTTATCTCTGCCCACCCAGGGGCTCTGCCGCTATATATACCAGCAAAGCCTGCTCTGCCAGGGCTGAAAAAATCTGCACCAGCCAATGGGAACCTGAGCAGGAAACAAACTTCTTTTGCAGCCTCAACAACCAGTTTAGCCTCTGGGCATCTTCCAGTGCTGTGCTATTGCTGTCACTGTGATCTATAGCATCCCTTGTCCTCATACTGCTGTTTGTGTCGCTTGCCTCGTGCTTGTGCTGCCGTGCACTTCCTCTGTTTCTTGGAGGATCTTTCCTTAAGTTTTAAGACAGACTAACACCACCTAGAAAGCCCACATTCCTAGATAACTTTCCAGAGTACTGTACTGTTGGGATTTCAGATGGTAGGAGTTTTTTTTCTTTATGTCCAGAAAACACAGAAGGCTATTGTGTTTCTTTGAAACATACAGCACATCACTACTCACTAAAGTCATGCCTGTGTTTTCCCTGAGAAGATATCTTTCATATCCTCAGTTTATATTTCTATAAGTAGAATTTTTATTTCCTCTGTGTTTCATATGTTTCATAACATCAGGAACATTTCCTGTGTTCCATAATTTCTGGCAGTCTGACAGTCATAGATGCCCTCGTGAGCTTTGCGGCCAGCAGTCAGAGAGGGGGAAAAAGAGAGCAGCAGCAGCAGAAACAGAACTTACTCATTTTGAGAACGATGAACAGATTTGCTGCCTGCCGGAGTGTCCTTGTCCAGAAGCAGATGTAGGAAGCAGTGAGCAGACCCAGCAGGAAAAAACTGGTAGGAGGTAAACCTGCAGCCACTGAGCCTCTTGTTGCAACCTCTTCTTGCAGCAAAGCTCTTCTTGGTGAGCCATTTGCAGAAGGTGCTGTCACTGGGGAGTTGTCTAGTCTCTGGTACACACTTGTTTTCATGTCAGAGTACATTTTCCATGCATGGAGAAGGAAACTGAACTGCAGAATATACAGATTCTGTCTCTAGACCGTGCCAGTGCTCAGGTACCCTCAGAGTAAGGTAACCCAGCTGGTGGTGGTTTTTTTTTCTAGAAGTTATCCATGTTGGTGAATGAATCAAGAATCAGCAGAGGGCTTTCCACCTATTTTTCTCCAAGTCATACCCATTCAAGGCAAGGAGTTATATGGAAATACAATCTGAATTGCATCGGTGGGGATTACTCCTTGTTGTAGTGGAGAAGAGTTTGCTGACTATTTTAGGAAAGTCTGGACCAACAAAGTCCAGGGATAAACTTTCATTACTCCCACAGGGAGGCAGTGTAAGGGAAAATGCTTTTCCCTTTCTCTCCCTGCACTCTGCCTGAAGTAAGGTATGCCCTAGGTGCCAGATAGTAAAAAATTCAGGGTAATACATGGTCCTTATGACCATGACAGAACAAAAGACCAAGCAGGCACTGTCAGCATGCTAAGCCTGCCGACACAGGCACTTTGTGTGTCCCCCATGTGCATAAATGTTTCCACTAAGCAACACTAAGTGCATTTCTTTATAGTTGTGTTCATAGGGATGAAAATCTTCCTTGTGCTGAAGCAAAGTTGTGCAGCCCTGGTCTGCAGTCCTTGAATGGTTGTCCAGGTTTCTCACTCAAAACAGGGGCAAAACAAATGTCTGTGACAGCAGACACCTTGGTATACCAAAACCATACCAAAAAGACATTGCAGGATGGGGCTTGCATATAATCTGCTTTAGGGTTTAGGGCGAAAAAGGAAAGGTGAGACCTCTCTCAGGGAAAACTAATCCATGAGCAAAAGGAGGGATCAGAGATAGTTTAATTTTATTGCTGACACTCATGCCTGCTGCCCGTTCTGAAGGTCCTATCAGCTTTGGGTTTTGCCCAATATTTAGATGCAATATTTGGTTGGTTTTTGAAGTGTGGTATTCAGGGAGGCAGAATTATCAGCAGCCCTGTTTTCACTAATCAAAAAATGGCGTAATTTTTTTGAAATATTGCAAAAACAGGGCACGCTTTTAGCAGATGCAGTAAAGCTGGTACCTCTAGCAGAAAAAATGCCACTGAAGTTGTCTTGAACCTTTAGGAATCAAACTAGGGTTTGGTGTCTTTGCACATAGGTAAGAAAAACACGTGGGAAACTGTCAGGTTTGAGTTCTGCTGTTTGTATATCCCGGTTTCTGGTGGACAGTAGGGACCACACAGATTTTGCAGATGTGAACAGTGATTGACAGGTGTCCAAAACCAACAACAAAATGTCAAGAATTCTTTGGACGGTGTCATAGTCTGCAAGAAGTCTGTCAGCGAAAAGAGCACTGCTCCTGACAGACCCCTACAAAACATGAGAGTTATGCCTGAGGACATAATGCTGATTTGCAGAGACCTCTGTGCATAACCAGGAAAAGACTTTACAGACACAGCAATGAAAATAGGTATTTTCTGTTGCACATGGGAGTTCACTGTAAAGAGTACATAGCCAAAATCAAAACAGCAGATGGCCGAAAGTTTCGACACTTCTGAAGCTCAGTCCTGTGTTTTTAATCATACATGTTAGACAATTATTATTCCTCTTGCAGTGTTTCACTGTTAGCAGCTCCCAAAATATACTGTAAACCATCAAGACCATTTCAAAAAAGAAATAAAATGTCAACTAACTACTGACCCCTAGAACTACTAGTTCCTATTTCCTGTGTAGTAAAATGCAGGAAAAAATAACTTCAGGAAATAAGAAAATAGATACATTTATGTTGAGCAGCTTATGGAAGTCACATGGTAGCTACTATACCTGATTCATGGTAAGATATTAACAAATCTTAAAGGTTTAAAACAATCTGGTTTTACCAAAACCAACCATTAAAGCAAAGGTATGGACCACAAGGCATAACTGAAATTGCTGTGGATTGGCATCACATAAATAAACACCACGCAATTATACTTACAGTCTGGGGTTAATGACAAGTCTGAACCAGGACTATATTATTTTAGACAGAGCTGCTCAATATAATTTCTCAGGAATGTCTGCTTTGTGCCGCATTTCGGTATTTTGCCTGATTTTTATTTGGAAGCAGAATTCTATTCTCAGCTCAGCGCTGGGCTCATTCATTTTGAACAGCAATCCTCCGGCCAAGAAGCCTGTTCCCATGCACTACTTCCAGCTCCGTGCTTTTTGACTCCCTCTTCCTAATTCCAGGTGTTATAACACTCTACCACACAGAGTTTGCTTCCTTTTCTGCCTTTATTATAGCTTTTCAGATATCAATCAGTCCTCACACAAGCTTTTTCTATGCTGGCTTAAAGGACTTTGAGCTTTTTAGTCTTTCTTATAATTCAACTCTTCTTGGTTTTACAATCATATTTTAATTCCTTCCAAACCTTTTTGGTTACTCAGTGATTAGGAGCCAATAATTTCAGTTGGGTTTCATGCCAGACAATTTGCACAGCACTTTGGTGGTTAAGACTGTTATTGAAGCACTGGTGGCTTCTAAGGGTTTCATAGGTAACCAGCATAGGCTTCAAGTCCCTCTATAGAAGACTGACATATGTCATAAAAGACAACTCTAGATAAGGCAAAGTGCAGTTAGAAGCTGGTTTCCCATACCTGAGAACATACTTGTTGAATCAATAGATTTACTTCTACTTCATGTCCCTCTCCACACTTCTTTGGATCCTATCTCCTAGAGAAAGCCTGGAGTTGCTCAACATGATTCCTATTCCACTTTCTGTTGTGCTTCCAGTTTCTGAGGGCCTCCTGAGGGATTCCCATGTCCGTGCTGACACCATCTGCAGCAATGAATCTGCATGATCTGCAGATTCCTCAGCAGAACACTTATATATTCTCCATAATGTTAATGATTAGCTCCAGCTGGAGTCCTAGCACTGGCAGTGTTTCTGTGGGAGAAGTCAAACCTAAATACTGAACAGGCACTATTGATTAGTTGCTTTTCTATTCAAAGAGCCAAACCTAGAAGCTTTGCTCTTCAGTCTGTCGTCAGGGAAAAAACAAAAAAAAAGGACAATGAAGGAAAGGGGTTTGTTTTTGTGATTTATTATTTTTTACCAAAAAATATCTGTAGTTAGCATAAAAAAACCCTAACAATAAAAAAGTAGTAAAGAAACAAATTGGAAAAGTCAAAACATTGTAACTTCTAAAATAGTTAGAACAAAAGTGCTCTTCATTTCAAAATTGGTTTTCAAGGCCAAATTTAGTGAAACATAATTTAGCAATTAAACTAGCATTTGTCATGACATATTGTCCAGTCATTATTTGGGCTAAGGGAGGGGAATGCAGATTATGAAACTGGAACTTTAATTTGGACAACTCTAGTAATGAACTTCTGATTGTCTTGAAAAAAAAAAAAAACCAACAAATTCCTTTCTTTTATCAGGAGAAGCCATCTGATTTGTCTGCTGCCCTTAGGTGAAGAATGGACAGATCAAAGGTTTTACATGATGCTTCCAACCTGCAGAACAATGTTGTGCTGATTGCAAAGGAATCCATGTGATGGTGTAAGGTGCGAGCTGTTGGAGCGGTGCCTGGGGTTATCTCTGGTCCCTCTGCCCTCTGAATGGAGACATGCCATCACACGTATAGCACCCGGGAGGTCTCCTGTCTGCCTCTCCTTGTGATGCCTTGTGCAATGCCAGCCACCTCCCCTGCTTGGTTTCTCTGTGAGAAAGGGTCTCTTCTTACCCACTGGTACCTTTTGGTCATCTTAAGTCTGCCATGACAGTCACCTTCATGAACGCCTGTTTGGCAATTTAACTAGGGGAACCGTAACAGCGGTCTCCTGTCCGCTGCTCAGAGGAGTGCATGGGAGCTGGCTGTGTCTGCTCTAAGTGAAAAACATCACATTTATGGTACTCAGATCTACCTGATAAATAGTCCATTGGTAATCCCAGTCATTGGCTTTTGCCCTGGAACAAATATGCTCCCATACAAGATCAGCAGCAGCAGCAGCTAGTCACACTTCACCAACATTCTTTTTTTTGCCTTTCCAGAAGGGCTGTCTGTGCTGCTTATCTCCATAACTTTGCTTATTATTCACTTACTAGCTTCCCACCTGTCCTCTCTGCGGGATTTTGAAATATTTCAATGGGAGTCTCAAGAAGACGGTTTCAGTCTTACTGTGTTTTCCTGAATGCTAGTTCCCTGCACAATGTGAACCTTGCAGTGAATTACACCCATTTACCAGATCTGCATATGGCTTTGTGTCCTCTTCTGGGAGGTTAATTTGTAGCTCTTCTAAAGTATATCACTCTCATCCCTCCTGGGCGGGTGAGTTGGATCACCTTCCCCTGCTACTTTATCTGGATCCGCAGAAGAGTACTTTAGGAAAAGCTAAAGCTTAGGCCTTGCAGCCCCTGTCTTGTTTTAAGAAAGCTGCTATCTGGGCAGACAGCAGTGACTAGTATTGCCATTGGAAAAGATTGCCTGATCACGGAACTCTGACGGAATAGTCAGAGTTGAAAGGGACCTCTAGAGTTCATCTAGTCCAACTCCCCTGATAAAGCAGGAATGGTTAGAGCACATCACTCAGGACTGCATCCAGATAACTAACTTTAAACTATTAAATAACAAAGAATCTCCTTGTTGCTCTCAGAACCTTTTGCGAAACAGAACTCCAAAGAAGAAACCATTGATCTTTGACAGTTTTGACCACCGTAACCAATGCAGCGTGGGTTCCTGGACAGCCACCAAATTTGTTTTTCTTGTCATCTGTTGCGAGCACCTTAGCAAAACCCAGCAGGTCTCAGGCAGCCAGACTGGGGGCCACAGCACAGGAAGGACATGGACCTGTTGGAACGGGTCCAGAGGAGGCCACAAAGATGATCAGAGGGCTGGAGGCCCTCTGCTGTGAGGACAGGCTGAGAGGGATGGGGTTGTTCAGCCTGGAGAAGAGAAGGCTTCAGGGAGACCTTAGAACCTCTTCCAGTCTCCAAGAGAGATGGGGAGGGACAAATGGGGAGGGACTCCTGACCAGGGAAGGGAGCCATAGGATGAGGGGGAACAGTTTTAAACTGAAAGAGGGGAGATTTAGATGAGATCTCAGGAAGAAATTCTTTGCTGTGAGGGTGGTGAGATCCTTGCCCAGGTTGCCCAGAGAAGCTGTGGCTGTCCCATCCCTGGAGGGGTTCAAGGCCAGGTTGGATGGGGCTTTGAGCAACCTGGTCTGGTGGGAGGTGTCCCTGCCCAGGGCAGGGGGTTGGAACTGGAGTTAAGGTCCTTTCCAACCTAAGCTGTTCTATGACTCCATGATTGCCTCTTTCTTTGTGCCATGCTAGGGCTCCTGCTATCAGCATGTAGAAACGCAGTATAAATTGTTATGGATTTACCCTTCCAGCACTCCCATCTGGAAATGAAATAAGTTGGTTTTTTCCTGTTTCACAGCAGGAGGATCTGAATGTGTAAACATGTGCGTGCACTACTCCCCCTCCCACTACTGATTTGCACCATATCACCGAGGAATTACTGGATTTTCCACAACGGGGCTTGGAAGGATCCTGGAGGAGGTGAGTGCCAGCCTGGTGCCTTCACTATTCCCTTGGGGAAGAGGGGACCCAACAGGGAACCCAGGATGGCTCCTACCTGAACAGTGAACAATCTATCTCTGATGCTTCCCAGGGGAGCTGTGGCTACAATAACCTTGGCTTACAGCTGTGATTACACTAATGAAAAAGCCTCCAAGGGCACCTCTTTTCCACTCATCTGCAGTTACTCTTCTGTTAGTTATTGGGGACATTGGGTTATTAAAGGGACATTGCCACATTATCTACAATTAACACTTTTAAGCATTTACCAATGTTCTCTCTGTTGCTTGATGAACATATCCCTCTCCTTAGAGAACTTGCAGTTGAAATAAATCAGAGAGGCTGCCTTGAGATCTTGTGATTGGAAGAAAACCCTAGCTATGTTTTTGGTATTTCATTTATTTTAGATTTATATAATTAGCTGATGGAAGTGTGCATGGCTAAACTTTCATCTGCGGACTTTTGACTTTTGGCTTCAGATTCATCTTTTCATTCAGTTCTGGTCAGTGGATTCAGCTTTGGCCCTCAGTTCATTGGTTTTATGCAGGAAAACAATATATTTGTACTGGAAGATTTGAACTGCAGCTCTGGTTCTTATAGACACCGTTCTAGTTCTGGATCTGCAAATGATACAGTGTGAGTTCAGCAACGAATCAAGGTCAAGGCACTCTGAGAAAGCTTCTCAGAAAAGGTCTGCTCCTTTACAAATGGATCAGCCTTCTATCTCTGATAAGGAACGTCATAAACAGGATCTGTGAGGATATTTGTATTCCTCCTTTAAATAAGTAAATTCTTTTTGTAGAAATTGAAGAATTGGATGATGTGGAATATTCAAAATTGTTGGTTTTTGCAAAGGAGAGAAGGGTGGAGCATTTATCACTTTCTTTATTCTGGTAATCTTTTCTGATCTAGAAGAGAGAGAGGCCCATGTGTTACTCATTTTGGACCATCATAAAAAGAAGAAGAGAATGCAGAGTTCGTCTCTCCAAGAATTTATGAGGGCCATAGAAGCAGTTTCTGTGACCTGCCATTAGATGAATTATGGCTCTACTGTCAGACCATTGCAATTCTGGTATCTCGAGATCTGATGAAGAACAAGCACTAAGGTGCTGATTTATGTGATAACATAACTAGAAAAAAATCAAATACAAATAGAAAAAAATAAAAAAGTGAATAAAAAAAATTAAAAAGTCAGCCTTTTTACCCAATTAACCAGGAAAACTTTATAATTTTTGCCTAGTCAGGCAGCTCACTGGGCAGCAGACTTGATGACCTACCTGTCCTCAAAGGAGGATCACATGCATCTCTGCTGATAGGTGTACTTGATTAAAGCACAGACTGAAACTAATGGGGACGATCTTTGCTGTCAGTGAAGGCAGCTTGCCCAAATTATGAGCTGTTATGAGACAATGATATCTTTTCCACAGCCCAGTGTATGTTTGCTGTAGCAGTTTGACACATCTTCTTGGGTGATTTAGAGTAGCCTTTCATTAAGCAGTATTTTCACTTAAATTCCTCACACCTTGCTGCTTACAGGTACATCTGTGCTATCAGTCACTTGCTAGGCATGACAAGCCAAGCCTAGGAAGCAGGAAGCAGTGGTGTTTCTTTGGAGTGACAGACAGGCACTGTCACACTTTGAGTACTCAAATCACATCAGAATGGGTCATTTTCTGCAGTCAACTCTCCTGCCCCAGCCCAGGCTCCTGCTGGTCAAGGGGCTGCCTCATCTCTCTCCAGGGCTCCTCCTGACCTATGCCATTGAAGTTTCCAAGGACTTGCAGCTCTTCTTTCTGGTGGCAGGAACTGCAGCTGGAAATGAAGATCTAAGTAGATTTGGAGCCTGTAGGTTGTATGTTGCCCCTCTGTTAAGTAAAACTGGGGAGGAAGGGGGAACACCAGGCTGATCCTTATCCTGAATAACTGTCTGGATTTGCAGACCTCCACTCGTGTCTACATGTGCTCACCTGGCCACATCTGGAGGGCAGTGACAGAAAAGCTGGGGAGAAAATAGGACACTGTCATGTCTTTATCCTCAGCTTGGGAGCAGCTTCTTCTCATTTGCCTTCCTTGCCTCTCACCTTCCTGGGGAAGGAGACCTATTACTAATGGAGATCTGGGCTCTTCACCCTGTCCTACCCATCAAACTGCCAACTGGACTGAGGCAGTTGGTGACAGGCTGTTGTGTGTTGGTCATGCAGCAGGAGGAAGATCTGGCAATATTTACTGCCTCATTCTGCCTTGTGATCACTCAGAATTTCTGATTTTGCCAGCGACAAAGATCATTGCCATGTTTGGAAGTGATCCTGGTCTGTGGCAGGTTTTTTCCTTTCTCATGACATGCCAGAGATCTGGGTTAGAAGACCAAACTACAAATTTTGTGGACACTGGTGTCTTGTTGCCGTGACACGAGCTTTTTCTCTGCCTGTGACACGAGAAGAGGGTTTGGGAGCTTCCTCCCAAGATCCATTAGTATGACCCAAAGTGCATTCCACTGTGGCTGGAACAACCCCACCAAGATTTTCAGGATGTTTAGACCATCTACGTTGTTGTTTTCAGGAAAGAAATAGCCTCTGGATCTAATTGTAGTGTAGTTTCTGTGCCCCATCTGTGTCCTGCTCTGTGCAGAGCTGGCCAAACTGGGAAAAGAAGTTGTAGGCAGCCATCTCTCCCACACACCTTGCCATGAAACTGCTCAGAATTCCACAACTGTTCCTGTTCCAGAGACGGAAGCCAACCTTTCCCTTCTACTGTCTGTTACCAAGTGTATCTCAACTTTGAACAGAAATTTTGACGCAAGATTCATTTTGACACAAGAAATTTTGATTCTGTAGACAGCAAAACCAATTTCCAGTCTCAGCTATTTGAAAGGAAATCACGGTCACGGCACTGGAGCAGTAAGAATATCACAAGCATGGACCCACGCCACTCTTTGCACTTAACTCATTGTCAATAAACTAGATGGAAGGCGTCTATCCTGATGGCTGGAGGCTGTTTTCTGAAAAAGGATGGGTTTGTAGAGGGTATTTGTAAGGTCTCTTTGTCTCTTGACTGGAATGTTTGGGTACACGATTGTATGTGCCAACTTTTTTTATCAGAGTGCTGGCTGAAATTTGTATAGTACCAATGTTATAGAAAATGTTCCAAAACCAAACAAAAACTTGTGAGTCACAAGCAAGAGGTGAACATGAGCAGATACATAATTTCTCAATTCCAGAACTAGAAAGTGTGAGACTCTTTTATCTGTAATTTTCCTATGCTCTGTCTCTATGTCAAGGAACAGGATTAAGTGATGTTGTCTTGAGGAAAACTGTTCCTGTGGTGTTCTCCATATTAATAAGAGTACAAAAATCATTGCAAAAAGTGAGAATTACCACTGCTTCTGCTGATGGGAGCACCTAGCAAAAGACCCCAATAAACACAGCGAGTGATGAGATGAAGCAGATCAGCTCACAGTCTGTTCACTGTGATTTCCTACCTCTCCCTCTTTGACCCAGGGAGGGAATTAATGAAAACTCTGACCAAGACTCGAGGGAAATGTGGAAAGAAAGAATAAGAGGCCAAGAGCTACTGCCAAACTGCTACTTTACATGTGTCTCAAACTAACATTTCCACAAAAGCAGCCGATTCTCGGGGTTTTGCCTGAAATATGAAGGAAACAAAATTTGTACAGCATGTGATCTCTGCTGGAATAGCCACCCAGGGTTAGACCACGGGCCTCTTCGACCCTCTGTTCTCTTTCTGACAGGGCCAAGAGAGGCTGCCTGAAAAAGCACACAAGAACAGGGCAAGCAGATATGATACCTCCCTTTTGTTTTGAACTTGGATCCTGCTTGAATGTTCCCTGTAGTTCTTAGACTGGAATTGGGAAGTTGATGCCTAGCCAGTTTCCCCAGTACACTCAGGATTTCAGAGACCTCTCTCTTCTCCCCTTGCAGTACCTCTTTTCCAGGCTGAGGAGTTGTAGCTGACTGGTTCGTTCCTTACACAGAAGCTTCCACACCTTTGATCATCCTTTCTGATCCATCTGTGAACTTTTTTTCAGTTTGGTGACATCCTTTTTCAGACCGGAGAGGCAAGAACCGAACAAAATATTTAAGGGAAACAGTCTGCTCCCAAAAGAGAATTAACTTGCACAAAAGCAGATGCTGCTTTGACCACTATGTTCCTAGTTTGCTTCTTGCACTGCAGTGAAAAAACACAACAGCCTTTTTTGTGAGTCTTCCTTGCTTCCTCTCAAAGTTTCTTCTGCAGTGACGGTGGTATCTGTGGTCCAAGGGGCAGCAGGAGGAGGAACGCAGTGAGATGGAGGACACAGCCTCCAAGCCCTGCTGCAAATCCAGAAGGATTGCTTGCCTCCTTGGCCTTCCTCCCGCAATGCTGCCTCCTAAAGACCTGCTGTAGGTTAAATGCTGTACCGAAAATGAGAAAGAAACATGTAGTTGTGTATTTTTCCAGCTGCTTAAACCGTAAGATCAGCCAGGGATCTGAAATCTTACTCTATCTATTCCTTCAGTGAAAGGGGGACACACATAAAAACCAGATGTTTTCAGTATATAACCCTGATTCATTCCCCAAAGGAGCACATCTTATCAGTAAGCTATTCATAGATAGTTGGAAATAAAATGGTATATCGTCCTATACCTAAAGATTTAGGCAAGGCTGACATGGAAGTGGATAGAACTAAGACTTTAAAGGCGACCATAATTCCTGAATTTCCTGGCTTTGTAGCCTTCACATAGCTAGAGATATAACTTTAACAAAAAATATGAGATCCCAATGCTTTTCACTGCCAAATATCCTTTACAGCATTGCACTGCAAAAAATGGAAACTAGCTGGCATGTTAACCAACTCCTTAAAGAAACTGTAAGAAAAAACATTGTCACCTCTAGGAGGCAGCGTTTTATTGCAAATACACAATGTATAATTTGGTGTCTGACACTTCTGAAGGTTTTGAAGCCTCTTGAAGTTCCTGTGACTATAAAAAAAAATTCTAGTGGAAAAGAAATAAACATATACTTGCAGTGAAACTACCTGTGCAAAAAAGACTCTCTGCTTCTCCAGCCACTAAGAGCCAATGCTCAGATGAAATTGAGATAGCCAGGCACAAAGATTAACTTGTTTTCCTAGGTTTTCAGTAGCAAGTTAGCAGAGTTGGATGGAAAAGCAGAATATCTGGGTTGTTCATCTGCTCTCAGCAAGATACTCCTCCGCTCCATTTAGGAAAACGTTTGCTCATTTGCTTAACATCACCTACTAATTGGAATGTACTTAACCTTGGCTCGCCACTTTACTGATCACTTTCCTTTTGTTTGCATACAAAGTGATTTATTTTACTTTTTTTTTGACCAGGTCTGATACTTTCCTTCTGAATCTCCATTCCTGAGGTGCTAAGACCTCACACTGGAGCAGTTGACCCGGAGAAGCACAGACACTGTTTTTCTGCTGGGCTTTGTGGTGTGATGTGACTTTCCATAGCACAGCTGCCTTTCTCTTTGCAGATGGCCCTTTGGTGCTCTCAGAGGAACTGTAATTTTTTGAAAAACTGCCTCACATTAAGACATGAATGCTCTTCTAATATCCCAAGCGTACCCTATGTAAACATGAAACAACCGAGGACACCTCATTGGTGGCCTCAATGGTGGTTAAAACATCGATTTAACTTGTAACTGAACAAAAATAGATCCCATGAAAAATGCACAATACTAGTTTTGATTTCAAAATGACCCATGATAGAGAACCCTCAGCAATCCTTCAGATATTGCTCCCACCAAAATTGTGCCCATTGTTGGAAATCATGGAAATCATTTTAGCAGGTCTTTAGGAGGCAGCATTGCGGGAGGAAGGCCAAGGAGGCAAGCAATCCTGGATTTGCAGCAGAGCTTGGAGGCTGTGTCTTCCACCTCACTGCGTTCCTCCTTCTGCTGCCCCTTGGACCACAGATACCACTGTCACTGCAGAAGAAACTTTGAGAGGAAGCAAGGAAGACTCACAAAAAAGGCTGTTGTGTTTTTTCACTGCAGTGCAAGAAGCAAACTAGGAACGTGACAAATGCCAGTTTGTCTGGCATCAGCTTCTGGCCATTATCTCCTAACATGGTGTTTTCTTAACAGAAGAGGAGCTCTATTATCACAGATTTATTCCTCAGATGGGTACTTAAGGATTTTGACCAAGTCACCCCTTAGCCTTTTCATCAATAAACAGGCTGACCTCTTTGAATCACACTCTGATCCACTGCCTTCCAAGCCCTTTATTCATTCATGTGGCTCTTCCCTGAATTCTCTCCAATTTGCCCAGTGAGTTGGTGCTCTGCCCAGCAGAGCAGGGTGCAGTGTTGTTATACAGCAGTCACACCACTGCACAATTCACATGTTCCAAACCCTTCCTATTCCTGCCCAATGTTTTTTCTGCTTACCCTCCTTTGGGTCACGCTACCTTTCATGATCACTTTTGCTTTTTGGCTCCTTTTCCCTGCTTCCTAATGCTGAGCCTCCCATCCTCTGTGAGTATTTATAGAATAGTTAAGAGTTGGAATGGACCTTAATGATAATCTGTTTCCTCCCCCCTGCCCTGGGCAGGGACACCTCCCACCAGAGCAGGTTGCTCCAAGCCCCATCCAGCCTGGCCTTGAACCCCTCCAGGGATGGGGCAGCCACAGCTTCTCTAGGCAGCCTGGGCAAGGATCTCACCACCCTCACAGCAAAGAATTTCTTCCTGAGATCTCATCTAAATCTCCCCTCTTTCAGTTTAAAACTGTTACCCCTCATCCTTTTGCTCTAATCCCTCATAGAGTCCCTCCCCATCTCTCCTGGAGCCCCTTTAGGGACTGAAAGGGGTTCTAAGGTCTCCCTGGAACCTTCTCTTCTCCAGGCTGAACACCCCCAACTCTCTCAGCCTGTCCTCACACCAGAGGGCCTCCAGCCCTTGGAGCATCTTCATCCAATGTTGCTGCAAGAAATGCAAGAGCTCTACCATACCCAGGTTTACAAGGGCTGCTGGTGACAGGGGTTACACAGCAGCCTCCTGAAATAGGTACAGCCAGATTTTTCCCATAGATCTCCTGAATTCTACACATCTTGGTCTTGGAACAGTGTAGTGTCTTAATGTAGAACCATTTACCATGAGACTTGCACCACATGCATGCAATTAGCTGTACCCTTTTGTGTGCTAAATCCTTATCATCATGCTGAGGGCTACACATGCAGATGGCAGGTAGTCCTGGAGGTCCGGAGGTTGCAGGAACTCTATATGCATTAACACCAGCTGAAACACTACAGCTTGAGGCTCATTTTCTTGTGGTTGATCATTGCATGTCTTCCTTTTAGAAAAATATTGTTTTTCTCTTAATTACTTCATTTACTTGATTTATATCTCAGGTCTGTTTCAGTGACAGTGATGGAGGGCCCAAGCCCACATTCCTCTCACAAATCTTTATGCTTTTTTTTCCCATGTAAATATGTAGAGACAACTGCTTTGTCTTAATAGCACTGCAACAGATTATTTCAGTGGTCTGTAATACTTCACCACTCAGAGGTCTGTAATACTTCACCACTCCCCCACCAGTGGGGGGGTACTTCACCACTTGGAAGAAGACAAAATCCCTTTCTTAAAGCATTTACAACCTGAGGCATCAGCATAAGGAGGTAAATGTTGTCATTGTAAGCACAAGCATTCTCCCTTCCCTTTAATTTTCAGTGCTTCATTTTCTTGTTAAAGAAATGCATGAAATGTCATTAACTGTCTATTTCAGTGCCCAAAGCCGGATGGTGTAAATACCTTGCTATGATCTGGCAAGCTATTTTAGACCATCATGCTGTTCAAACTGCCCCATTTCTTTAGCACAGACTCTCAGAATCTCATGACAAGACAATGCAAGTGAAAATATGAGCTTACACCTTCGGATTAAATCTGAGTGTTAACAAGGATTTCCCTGCAAAAAAAAAGTGTCTTTCCCGTTTCTGTGTGTTAACTCACACTTCTGCCTGGTGAAATGCCTCAGTGAGAATCAACCCATTTCTGACAAATGGAGTGGGCTGAGTCTGCAACCATCTTTCATTCAGATGCGTGTTGGCTTTTTCCTTGTGATAGTGAGGGAATCGGGAACTTTCATTTGTGTCTTCTAATGCCAGAAAAAAATCCCTGACCTGCTTATTCCAGTGGCTGGCAATTGCATTAAAGCCATTTCTTTCTGGTAAGACATGAACTACAGCCAAGCAATACAAAAGCTCTTGTCATTGTCCATATGATCTGTACTACCAGTTCTTCATTCAGAGAAAGCCTCTTTCATGCAGCCCATGGGCAAAAAGGTCCAAAATACAAGGGAAAAACTCGTAGCAGGAACAAAGTATCTATAAGCACCAAAGGTTGAGCAGTGCCTTATATTTTTTCATCACAGAATATTCATGGCTGAAGTATCAGGAGCTGAAAAACAGGTATACAATTTTGTCATTCTAATATATGCCTTGTATCAGAATCTGGAGAAAATATGTGGATAGAGTGACTGTAAAACATGTTGTCAGGCCTGAACCTGCCCATAAAGTTTAGCTTACAAAAACAGGCTTTCATCTTTCTGCCTTGGCAAGTCTCTTTCCACTGGTAGGTGTGACCTACCAGTCAGATAAAAAAGCTATGCAATTCTGGACAATGTAAGTGTGAATGGGCAGTAAGAAATGTCATTAGCCTGGTGCCATTTTTCCCTACTACTGCTTTAAAGAAGCAATTTTGTTATTGGGTGTTAAAACAAGCAAGCGTAAAGCTGACTTGGAAATGTATTTGTGGGTTTTTTTAAGTTTTTTTTAAAACAGGATGTGTTCAAAATAAGCAACCATGATAGACAGATGCAATGATGGTATGTGCCAAAGCTACGGTTAAATTATGTATGTGCACCAGTTACTTGCATCAGTGCACACAAAAATTCCACAGTCTTTGGCCTATCATTTGTAGAAGCTCACATCCTGCTAATACTCAATGTTTAGCAAGAGCTGGTTTATTTTCCTAGCAATAGCAGCAAAATAATTGCTGCCTGGCTGTTATTATTATAATATGATGTCTGATGATGATTCTCTACATCTTATATTTCACAGCAAGTACAATTTCTGGCAAGAAAAACTTAATCTTCATACCCAAGCAGCTAGAAAATTTCTTGGACAGGTGTACTATTAAATTATTGTCTTGCAGAGAGATTTTCATGTGGCCTTCTTTTCCATAGCCTGTTGTAAGCAGTGTTTAATTCTCAGAGTAGCTTGTAGAAAACATATAAACATTG
The DNA here is from genome assembly GCA_004320125.1 of Scolopax mira. Classification (NCBI taxonomy): domain Eukaryota; kingdom Metazoa; phylum Chordata; class Aves; order Charadriiformes; family Scolopacidae; genus Scolopax; species Scolopax mira. The sequence continues at coordinate 109,427 of BJBW01010342.1, read as the reverse complement.
CATATCATGGATGGACTGGATGCCTTCACCACTCCAAATCTCTGTCAACGTATTCTATCCTTAACTGCACTTGCTTCTTTTTCATAGGGTTTCCAAATCTCAGGGACCCCTGATCTAGCTGTGTTAGCTTTCATTACCCATCCTGTGCAAGAAACCAAAGACATCTGAACAGCGTGTCCAGCCTTTTTGTCCTCTTTCAGACTTTCCTCTCTTCTCTTGAGTGGTGGTGGAAATCCGTAACAATACGATATATTCTTCAAATTCCAGATAAGACCTCGTGGCCCTATGATTATGGTGATACCTGTTCAAATACCCGCTGAATGAAGTGGTTGTTAGGTAAGGCACCAAATGGTTGCAATGGTCTACTCATGGCAGAGTAAGTTCAGCTCAGCAGAGGTAAGCTCAAGGATGCTGCTCAAGGCTTTGCAAGCTTCTGAGCCATCAAGAGCAAGAAGCAAAGGGAGCATTTAGTCAGACTTCTCAATCTCTATGTGATGTTCTTCCCACTACTGGACATAGTGAGGGATGTGACAGAGGTCCAGGTGTGGCTACTTCTATGTTCTCGTTTAGACAGAAGACAAAGCTCAAGGTTTTCCTTCTGTGGGCCGAGCTGTAAGGCCAGTTCCTATGGGCTCAGCAGTATTTTGGAAGGTTGTCACTGCATAAGGAGTCTATTGTAGTTCTCTACTTTATCAGGAGGATTGGAAGTGAGGAGCAAGATGCATGTCTGACAAGGCCAGTAGTGCCCGTAGTGTTAAAGAGCAATCTTTTACAACTAAAGTGAGAGTCAGATGTGTGAGGGAAGCTTTATGCCAGGGAGGTGAATATGTCGTCTGTAACGGAACAAAAGCCAAGTGAGTTGTCATAAGTAAGATGTGAAAAATCAAAAGAAAAGGCAAGAAAAATTCATGGCAAAACTTGAGCTGCAGAAAGATCAAAAAACCTGAATTTGCAAATGTTTCTGTGTGCATAGTTCGTTTTTTTCCTGATCCACAGGCATCAGCTGTATTCCAAAATAGAAAGACAAAGAAATTCCCAGTAGGACTGGGTAGTTTTCCAGAGCCTTATAAGGTATATTTTACTTCTTGCTTACTAGTTCCACTCTGGCCCAGACACATGGTGACCCAGAATTATAATCAGCTTCTGGCCACTAGGTACTCCTTGTGAAGTACCCGGAAAACAATTGTACATGTCACAAGAAGCACATCGAAAGATGGCACTTATTCTCCTATTTCCCGAGATGGGCAGTCTGAGAAATGAGGCTAAAATAAATAAGTCAGTGAAAGTCAATGGCACCATCACCTCAAGAGAGGCCTGAGATGGACAGGTAGCCCTTCAGGTCTCCTCTGCTCCCCAGCCCACAGCCTGCCACCGGTGTAGTGAGTGGTATGACTAATACCCAGCATATGTTGTTTGCTCTCTCATCCTCTCCAGAGGACTCGGCATATGCGCCAGTGTGTCTTGTTTGAGAGGATTTTCTGCTGTCTTTTTAAAATAGAATGGCTGCTCTGCACGGATGCTTAGAGAAAGCAGCTCCAAAAGGTTCAGGCTCTGCGTTTTGAGGGTGCTGGTGATGTGTGGCACGGTGCTTAATTCTTGCCTGTGTTTGTTCCCCAGCCTCTGAAGAACGAAAAAGTTTCGCCTGACTTACACAGAGGCTTTACTCTGACCAGCAATCACTACCTTTGCCTTAAGAGAGAAAAAAATCAACCTCTTGAGCAAATTAGCAAGCTAGCCCTCAGAAGTATTGCTAGGGAGCTGATCAAACATTTGGATGCACTTTCTGTGAGTTAGCTATCAAGGCCCAGCCCCTTCTGCTGACGTCTTTCCTCTCTATCACACATAGACTTTTCCCAGTGGAGCTGGAGAACGGGCTTCAATGAAAGCTGCCTGTTTGCAGCTATATGGAGATTGCAGGCACCACATCACTATTTCCTCTACCTGACCTGGAGCAGGAACTCCATCATCAGGATAGGAAGGTAGCCTTGTTGCCTAGCAAAGGTGGGATGATTTATCTCCGTCTCTAGATACAGAGAATTGTTTTCAGACTTCCAAGGAGAATGAAGCCAGGCTAGAAATCGGAGTGGATGTGCGAGAGCTGCTCTCCCACGGAGGAGAAGGAGTCAGAGGGTTTCTGTGCTTTTTGTTCCTGTGCAGGGCAGGACAATGGTTTTATCTGCCCCAGTTATAGCCCTGGGGGCTACCTTAGGGACTGCAACGAGCATCCTTGCCCTCTGTGGGCTCACCTGCTTCTGCAAATGCAAGCAACCTGGGAAAGGACTCTCAGAAAAGGACCAAGAGGAGGACACAGAAAATGCTAAGGCCAGTGTGCTTCAGCCAGCCCAGCAAGTAAGACACAGTCTCTGTGATTTTTCTTTAAATGCAGAGGGTGGGAATGCAACTTCTCTGTTAGGCTACTCAGCATGTGATTTCTGATGCCTGTTTATCTGCTTGCTGTGTTCAGGATGTAACAACATGTTAATGGGAGGAGGAGTGAGGGAAAACCAGAGATGGGCTGGGTGACCTGCAGAATTACCAGAGCAGGAGGCAGCTGCCACATTACTGAAAAGAGAGCTGCTAATGGGAAAAACAGGGGAGGAGGACTGGACATGCTGCTTAGCTGTCAAGCTACATCTCAGGGGAAAACATTTCCTGAGGAGAGAAGCCTGGACTTTACCAGGTGGCATGCATTGTAAAGAGGAGGTGACTCCTGCTGGGATCTCCTAGAGCAGCTATTTCTCTAACTCTGTTCACAGTATCTTATGGTTCCTGCAGGATGATTTCTTGTGAAAATGATCACTCCTCCTCCCTCTGCCCCTCTAACTGAGGGGACTGATTATGTGTGAAGTTAAAAGATGGCATTGAAATGATAATAAAATGCAAGTGAGAATCTAGAGTCTGGTGACTGGACTATCTCATCACACTGTGAATTGCTTTTCCACTTCCTGATAGAGCAATGTGGAACATGGATGTCAGGCATCCCCACGTGAGCTTTCTTGTCAGAATCCAAACACCCTGTGGGATACTTCAATATACTTATTAATGGCAAGCTCTCCTTCAAAGGGAAAGGTTTGACTGATTTTCTTGGTTGAGTATGGTCTTTAGCATGAACTATAGCACTGGTCAGTCTCTGAAAGTATCACCTGTTGGCTGTTGCTCTTGATGTTTGCATGTGCCTCTGTCCTTTTCAATTTCATCTATCTGTTCAACCAAATGTTATGCCATAGCAGCCAATTCCAAAGGCCAGTGATCCCTTAAATAACAGTCTCTGTTTGCCTTTTAATTATCTGAGCTGCCTATTCTTTTTTTTATTCTTAAAAAGTGTATCAGGAGTCCTAATTAAATTTCTCTGTAATGTTTGTAATTACACATTCAGTTTCTCCCTACCGCTCTTAGGCTCTTAGTAGAAAAGAGCCCTGGCATCCTCATGCTCCTGTTGCACTTTGTTCTCATGAGAGATGACCAAATCTACTAATTGTTTTGTGAGATCTGGTGCAGATGTACAGAATTGCATTACCAAAGCTTCTGGTTCCTGGGGGATGGGAGGATGGTTCCACCAGCCATGGATGAACATCTGCACTGAGCTTAGGACTTCTCAAGAGATCGCTGTGACTTCTGAATGTTCATCCATAAGCATGGTGTTTGCACCATGTTTGCATTGTCCTCAGATGAATTTCACCTGCTATTCTTTTTGATAGTTTTGTCATGACCCTTCCTGGCTTCTTTCTTGCCTTTTCTAACCCATACAGGGGATTTACCAACTGCTGTGCAAAAAGATGTACAATAATGCCAAGATTTTCCAACACTACTCCCAGATAACTACCGTCAGTCTCTTCCTACAAGAAACTTTTTGTTATTGCAATCTTCTAGCTCAGAAAGAAACATGGACAAACTATAGCAGCCAAATGAACATTCTGTCACAGAAAGTGCAAAATGTTCTTAGTTTTCATATTCCGTATGTTTAACCATTCTTTCCAATGAAAATAGTTTTCTTGCCAAGAACATGCACTCTCCTGTGCTGTCACTGATTCAGAATCAGTCTAGGTACCTTGAAGGAATGAATCTCAAATTGAGTTCTGAGCTTGTGAAGCTCTATCACCTGTGTCTATGTTTATGAAACGTACTGTCAGGACTTTTTTCTGACTACATTTGTACCCTGTATGTCCCAGTCAGTGCTTGACATGCTTAATTATTGAAGCCTGTCAGGGCCACTGATTCTGATAAACAGAGATGACAAAAGAAGGATGAAGAAAGACTGTGTTTTATTCACTAGGCATGTCTCCCGTGACAGTGATGCTTGTGTTTGCTATAGGCAGAGGCTGCCCGTGGACATGCCCTGCATACCTGAGGAGGAAGAGTTTGAACACAAAGCTACATCTACTGAACAGTTCAAAATTGCCATCAATTTGCAACGTCTCAGAAAAACATGCAGAATTAAGATTCCTAAACACATCCAGCCACAGAAACAATCTGGCGCATTATTTGCGGCGCTAGAGAGGGACCCAGAAGAGTCAATAGCTTCCTGCTGCTTCTGATTTTATGGCTTTCACGCATTTTATGCAGAACTATCCAAACTCTTCTGCTTATGCCTTTATTTAGGATACTGCTGCTGATTTGCAAAGGGAACTTCCATAGGACACTGCTGTGTAACTAGATTAGCAGACAGCACTTAGGAACAGAGCTGGCAGCAAAAATAATAAACAGAGGCAGATGCAGTGGGGCAAGGGGGTGGGCTAGTCCCACTGTGCTTGCATATGTCTCTTATCTCTGATTCTGCAGAGCAGACAGACAAGAAGTATATTTAGACCTAGTGGAGCTCCTAGTTTCTGTGTGTGCTGACGGATTTCCTGGCTAAATGTCTGGCTTTTACAAAGTGGAAGAAAAGGTTGTACGAACAATACCTCACGTTTGTCTGGTGGTTTTCATCCCGAAGGATCTCAAGGTGCTTTGTGTGCTGGCAGCACACAGCAAAGGAGGCGTTCTGCTCTGGTGTGATGGGCAGTGGCTGGTAGGACTTACACAGAGGCTTCAGGAGAGAAAGAAGGGCAGAACTGACCATCATGGCAAGCACTGTGGATGGGACATATTTTGCTTAGTTGGTCTGCTTTAATTTTAGAAGAATGGGAAACTGCATTTAAGGTTCTCATTTCCTATGTATTTTAGCGTTGATGATGCTCACATCTCTAAAGGAGGGATCTCACTTACAGATCTCCACTCTATAACTGACTTATCTAATATCTAAACTCAGCTGAATATTAGGTGCGGACTGCACACCGTGATGTCTGTCTTTCTCAACCTGCTTCTCTTTTAGAGCCCTTAAAATTAGACAAGACAAAATGCTATGTTACATAGTGGACTTCTTCAACACTGATGCACTGGCTGCCTTAAGAAGGTGAAGCCACTGATCTAATTAGTTCTTTGCCACTGCCAAGACCCATGTAACCATAGTGCTAGGATCTTCACAAGCAGAGTATGACTAAGGAGCTGAAGTCCAAGGCCGCTCTCTTTCTTCAGCTCTATTTCTTGAGGAATAGGTATGCTCCCTCAGGACATGTGCACGGGGACCACAAAGTCCCAACACAGGCAAGTGCTTCAGGGCATCATCTATCTCCATCATTATTAATAGGAAACAATGAGACTGATTAAAATCTTTAATTACAATTACGAACATTTTCTGGCTCATCGTCAACCTAAACTTAACACAGCATAGGTTGGCAGGCAGAGGAGTTGGAGAGAATCCCACTGCACAATAATCAACCAAAATGGCAGTTTTACTTCTCCTTTTTGTCTTTTGTGTTATGGAAACATAAATAAAATCTATTGCAAGGGTCAGGGTCACTTGCTAGTCAGCTTTTGTTCTTTCCTGTATATGAATCCAAATATAAATGAACCAGGAATTATTTCAGTTGTGAAATTCAGGAGTCTTTCTTGGAACATAAAGAAAAGAGGACTGTTATATTTCACTAAAATATTTTTCATTGTTTTGAGAGAACAGTAATGCCTTTGTGACAACCTTTGCTTGGGCTGCCTGAGCACCGTCTTTCAGGTTCTTCTTCTCATTCTGTGTTCAAGATTTGGCAGGCAATTGAAATGTTAAGAACAAACTCAGACAGAAATCCAAATTTCAATCCCAGGATAATAAAGAGGAAATCTGTGTCTGATGGTCAGATGGCGTTCTGCTCCACAAAGCCAAGAGATAGTCCAAGAGGTCGAGATGACCACTGAATCAACTACTCTTGGTATGCCATTGCAGGGCTCATTTGTCCAACCAGTTCTCTTTATTACAACATGGTTATACTTGCTCCAAGTGACTGTATGATCCATGCCTTTCCCTTTCTATGCTTACTGTATCCTCCTGTAAATTGTTCTGAAATCTGTGCATGGCTAAAGCCTCTTGATCTTGGATTTGACTTCAAACATCAGGGTAAAAAATGCCATACCTCAATCGTAGAAAAATGAAATTCATGGTTGATTTCTGTGCTAAGAGAAAACACAGCAGAATTAACTGGAACAGAGGAATAATCAAGCAATAAGAACATATATTTTCCTTGTTGCAACCAAATGTCTGTAGAGGAGTAAATATGAAAAGACATATACCAGGTAGGAGGGTATCAGCTTTGGCAGTAGTATCTATAACCCAAAAAACAGTGACAGTAAGAATGACCAGAGGCACCACCTTTTCTCCCTTTGCCTCAGCTTGTTTAACATTGAGAGAGCTAGAAGAATTAGCCTAATTAATTAGTTAATTAATTAAGTCAAATTACTTAAGTCAAAAGCAATAAACAAGGTTTTAATTTTCAGTTCAACGTTAAGAAAACTGCAGAGCCAGTTCAGCCTCGAGCACTCCTCAAGTTTCCCAACATTTATGGCCCCAAACCAGTAGTAACTTCACCTGAAATTGTTAACTACACGCAGTACTCCCTGAAGACAACAGAAGAACCAGCTACTGGAAAACATATTGGTTTGGATGAAAACAGAATGAAGATACAAGTCAATGAAGAGCTGTTTGTTCTCCCTCAAAACGGTAGGAGCATTTGGCCTTCAGACAAACAATTGCTTTTCTGGGTATAGATCTGTAAAACTTCTGAGCATAATGTGATTGTGGTTAGAGAAATAAATGTGAAAATGAAGACACGGGGCAATTCTTGCTCTCTTATCATGAGAATTGTGAGTTCTGTCTTAATGCATGTGTTTAATAGAAAGTAATCACGGAGTTCATCAGGACATTTAGATAACAAAGCTGTGATTGTGTCTGGTTGTAAATTTTTTTTTTTAATGGAACACCTTTTGTGTTGATGAATCTGTCTCACTGCAAGCAGACATTTTGTAGAAAAACATGTATTTAGTGTAGTTTTACTGACAGCAGTTGTGAGGGTATGGGTGAAATATTTGGCCAAAACTAGGCAGAGTATCTCCTCCAGGACAAATGCCTGCTGTCTAGCAGCTGTCCTTGTCAGGGTCGTAGGCAGCAGGGCTTCAAGATTCTACTTTATTTCCTCTGCTGCTTTCTTTTCACCAATTTGGTGAGATGGTGTAGGCTTGTTGCTATGTGCAGTGAAGCCAAAGGCTGACACCTCAGACATTTTTGCCGAAAAGAATTCTTGTTTTCCATCCAGCCCAAAGGATAACATGCCAAAGCCTGGAACATAAGATTCCTGGAGCCTGAGAGAAAATGCAATGTTAATTATATACATCTGGCAGCATGTCTGGGTTGTTTCCATACTGATTTTTACCTTCACAGCTGTCTTTTAACAGGATAATTGCCTCTTATGGTTACCACATTAATAAAACCTTCCAGAAGATTTGCCAGAAACAAAATGCCATCTGTCAGGATTTTTTTTAAGAGACCTCTTTTTATTTTTTGAAAATCGCTTGAGATGATATTTTTATCCTTTTGAGAGGGCGATTGTTACATTCACCCCTCCACCCTGAGATTTGTGAGTATGGAAAAGAAAGTACCATGGGAAGCAGCTGCAGTGAAGGAAGAGACTGTCTGAGCCACATCATTAGGTGTCAGGGAGAAGATTATAGAGTGGAGAGGCTGGAGGATGATGGCTGCATGTAGGCTAAAGCTTTATATAAGTGTAAGTGTGTTGGTGTAAGAGCCTCTCTGCACTGCTAATGGCACGAGCCAGTTTGCTTCCTGCTGTGCCTGATTTCATAGTTCAGGTGTTCCTGAAATAAAGCAAGAATTGCTGAGTTCTCCTTTTGGTGCCTCATTGAACTGGGCTGTGGCTGAGATTTTTAGGAGGAAATGTGCTGGTCCCACTATTGCTTTCTGTGGGAATCAGAACTGACCATGTAAATAACAGCTTTTCATGACAGAAAGCTGTGGCTTCCCTTTTAGTCTGGCAGCTTGCTTTACTTCAATATGAAATATACACTCAACTTCAAAACCACATGTGCAGAAACTGCTGCACGGCTTCCCAAGCTGATTATCTTCAAACTGGTCAAGTGCTATGGAAATAAATGTCTTCTACATGGCAAAGGCTGTATTGCTAAAATTAAAAAATGTTTAGAAAGGTGTGAACTAAGGCAAAGTTGTAAGGCAGTTAAAAAGCAGCTCAAAAGAACTTGAGTTCTTATTCCAAACAACACAAGATTTAATTCACCAAAACCAATTCAAAACAATATAACAATTAACAAGAGAAATATAGACACCTTGGCCTAGGCACAAGGAGAAAGAGCAAATATGTGAACCATCTTAGAGCACAAGGTGATAGAGAGCAGAAGGCTTGTCCAAATGCTATGGAAAGAGCTGGAAGTGTGAGAACACAGAGCAAAAAGGAGATATGGTGATGGAAGAAAAAGGAACATAAATGACATTCCTGCAGAGAAGGTGCAGGAATAGTAAGACATTAGAAAATTTGAGTCAAGACAGGGTGGATTTGTTCTCCTTGGAAGGTGAGGACCTGCTTGCTAAAGGTCTGTTTCGGTTTCAGGTGTAGTCAAGGACGTGTGTGTCATAGAGCACCTGAACCCTGAGAGGGCAGCCAGCTGTACCCAGGCCCCTGAACTGCACTACTCCCTCACGTATGATCAACAAAAAGCCGAGCTGCGTGTGGCCCAGCTGGAAGGTAAGAGACAGAGGTCTTCTACTGTGTTTTGCCAGCTGGGTGGTACAAGGCACCTGTTGATTTTATAGAGAGTTGACCTCCTACCTTAAAATCAACGTGTTCCCATGACCACTGGATGTTTCACTGGTTCTGGGCTTGCAAATACCTGGCAATGTCACAGTTGAAGGGGCATAGCTTGGGAGCAATTGTTTGCACAACTCAAAAGCAGAAGTCAGGAATCAGGATGGGCTCCTTCAGTTACAGACATGGTACATCTTCTTTTTATTTTTTTCCTTTTGAGGCAGGGGGTTGCTATCTCCTTCCTCTTGATAACTTTCATTCTTCAACTTGATCTAAGCCCTGCTGCCTCCTCGTCAATTCAAAGACTGAGCTGGAGATACCAGATTTACCTTGCAGGCCACTGAGGAAAGTCCCTCTGGTTGTTGATGTCCAGGCACCCAGGGTCCCTGTCAGTCTCTGAAGTGAGAACTGACAATTATGACAGCTTCTCTGTTCAGGGCTGGAGCATCATCAGTTCTTCTGGGAAAGTAAAATAAGCTGACTGAATAATTCATGCACTGTGGATACCTAATCAAATCACACCCTGTGAAGTGAGAATTGAAAGGGTGCTCAATGGTAGCGCTGCTGCGGGTCACCTACCAGCAGTAAATCCACAGCTTTGCTCCAGGGTGGACACTGCAGACTGACACTTTGGCTGTTCTGCTTCTCCCTGGGTCCCCCACTGCCACCCGGGCAGGATCTGGCTCTGCCCCCTGATAAACCTCTGAAACCTGTTCACACAGATCATTTTGGCTGTGGGCTGTCTTTGATGGAGTCATGTACCAGAGGTTGGATAAGCAGAATATCCCACACTGGTCTGCAGGAGTGGATGTGTTCCAAGAGGGAGGTTCTCTCCCATCTCTGGTGTCTGTGACTGTCCATCCCCGTGTCATACCATGTCTCATCTCATTACTCCTCAGCATCTTACAGCAAAGCATGCTTCCCTGAACATGGCTGTTGCTCTCCCAAACACTAACAGAATCCTTCTGAAGGGGCAGAAGGACATTGTGTAGCACAATATGGGCTCACAGCTTAGTCTGCCCCGTGCAAACAGGAATAGTGGTCAATGTCTATGCAGCTATTCTATGTTACGAGTCCCAAGAGATAAGAAATTTAGCCACAGGTATTTCAGGGTTGTCTTTTGGGGGAGGTCCTTACAATCAATCTTCCTTTTCCAGCTATGTATGGCAAAATGAGCGGGGACCAAGACACTGGCTGCCATTGCTATGTACTGGGCACAATGGTGAGCAAGTCTGGTATTGCTGAGGCACAAACAGAGCTGAAGAAGAAGGTGCTTCACACCCTCTGGGAGGAGGTCCTGCGGTTCCCATTAACAGAGGAGGAGATGCCAGAGGGGACACTGACCCTCACCCTGAGAAACTGCGACAAGTTCTCCAGACACAGCATTGTGGGGGAACTCAAACTGAGCCTTGCTAGCATGGAGGAGTCCTTTGGGATGGCCCAGTGGGAAAGGCTAAAGACCCCAGAGAAGGTATGCACTCAATTTCTGTTGCTAGTCCAGAAACTCTAATGATTAATTGTTCGGACAAGAGAAGCCATCCTCAAAGATGGCTGCGTGTCAGTGGGTGGCTTTATTTGTTTGGAGACAGGTTTAGAGGGGTGATGTGTGACTGCAGAAGTCTCTGGGCACTGTTCTGTGTTGGCCAGTGGCTAACCATCTAGAGAGCAATCAAAGGCCCATCAACCCAGCCCTTCCATTCACAGCTCCAGGCAGTTAAGATGTGTCAAAACTCCCTTTTCCTCCCTCAATTACATGACAATCTGACACTGATATCTGTAATTGAAAGCCTATGCCTAGAAAAGGTTACGTGAGTTTCTGTGAATTAGCAATGCCATACAGGACAACATGACAGGTCAGCAAGGGCTGAGATACCAGGGAGTGCCTACAGAGCAGGCCAGAGGGACCCCACAGAGCTGGGTGTGGGTAGGCCATATGATGGCACCCCAGGGAGCCTTGAGCTAGGAACGAAATACATTGTTGGGAATTAAATGTTTGACTGAAGCCCCACTTATCCTTACTGGGATCAATCCAGCAGTGCTATTCATTCTGGCATATGTCAAAATATCATTCATTGCATTGAGTTGATTTTCTTTAATATCAAAACCTCCCTTTCCTTCCTTAGCGATACTTTCCCAGCTGCAGAGACAGGGAAAATGGAGGGAAGGTATTCCAACAGCACTTGAAGTAGGTACAGGGGGTGCTTCAGGTGCACTTCTTGCACATTTCCTCAGGAGCCTTTTCCCTGCTACGAACTAGATTATTCTTCCAGGAGCAACAATACATTTAACAACAGGGCACTGCTATTGTTGCTATTGGTTCATCGCTACAAACAGGTACTTATGGTTCTCTGGCATGGTACAGGGTGAGCAGTGCAAAACAACAACAATATGGTCAATAGCATGCTGAAATAAAGTATTGCCTGTCACTGTCAGGGGTGAGGGCTCCCCACAGAGTTGGCCACAGACGTGGAGTTAGCATTTCTGATTTCCAATAATACTAATTTATCTTATTGCCTCTTGAATGCTAATAGGGTTGGCCAATCTAAAAGAGAACTCTGGCAGAGAGAGAAGCAGTAGAAACAAATGGGTAGTCTGAATCAGTTTAATAAGCTTCAAGCAGAAGGCTAAATATTTGCCCAATAGCTACAAATTGAGATGAGTTCCCTGCTGCTGTAAAAGGAGATGTCCAAACAAAATTCCAATATAATGATTTAAATTGAGATAGATGTAAGAAACACCCGAGGCCCAGCCTGTTCACAGCAATGGTTGGTTGTCACTCAGGTACACCCGATGGAGTCCTGACATACCGCCTCCTCTGCCTCGGTCCAGCAGGTCCCAACTATACACAGAAACCAGGTAGCATTCATCTCTTCTCCAGGCTGACAGCACAAGGTTAACACTCCCAGCACTGCTGAACAGTGCCCCAGTTTGAGCTGAGGATGTGCAGTGAAGGCTGATTTTGTGTCATCTGGGACCTGAGGGAGCCAACCATTGCACAGACAGCTTATATACGGCTCCTGAATCATTCATCAAGAAGCAGAGCGGGAGGGAGTGAGGAACAGCTGATCAAAAAAAAAAAGAGGAGCTATTTTTGACAGCATCCATCCAGGAACAAAGTTACCGGGCTTTGTTTAAAGTCTGACATTTCCTTGAAAAGCCACGAGCTGCAGAAATTTCATTCCTACCTTCCTGGTAATCCCCCCCCCCAGCCCCCAAGTGAGGGAGCTCAGAGGGGAGCTTACAGCTAGCCAGGTAATGTGATTAGTATTCAGGAATTCATGGACTGCTGTGAGCAATGCAAAGTGTAGATATTGCAGGCTGATAACCTTATCTTGTCTTCCTTCCTTCTCAGCGCTTTGCTAATGACAGTGATGATAGCGGCTTCTCGCACAGCACCTTCCCTTTTGTGATTTCATGGTGCCCAGCACGTGTCATTCACTGGTGACCCCCTGATGCTTTTTATCCTTATTGCACAGAAAGGAAGACTGAAACTCTGGTGGTTGTGTGAATTTGCAAGGTTGCAGCAAAAGTGCAGGTTATGGCTTTAGCAGGGAATAAAAACCAACCAACAACAAAACCCAGAGGAAGTAGAAGGAAAAGTACCTCTGGCTTGGTCTCTTCAAGCAAAACTCCAGCAGAGACCAACCGTTGTAGGTTTTGATTTTGTGTTGATACAGGCAGGTCAAAATCTTGACTGGAGTATTAGGAGCTAGAAAGCTGTAATCCCAAGGCATGACGTGTGTGTATGGTATGTGTGTTTGTGTGTGTGTCCCAGCACATTTATGGAGCCCTGCCACCCTCTGCCCCCCAATCTCTACTGCATCTACCTGTGCCTGGAGCTACAGGAAGCAAATGCTAGCTAAGAGCTATCCAGTGGGACCTGGTGAGATGCAGAGGGATAAATAAACAAAAGCAGCTTATGGCTTCCCTAAACAGTGGTTTTGTATTGAGTGTCCCTCCGTGTCCAAACATCTATTCTTTTGTAGTGGACATACAGCCATTTGAAGCTACCCCTGTTTGGTTTTATGTGGGGGGGTTTTTTTTAAGATCTGTTTAGATTTAGGACAGAATTTATGTAAGTGAAACACGTACGAGCCCTTCATTGATACCAGAGTCCGTGAAAAAAAAGGATTTACTTGGGCTGATTTGGGATTGAATTTCAGGCTTCTTTGCTAATGGCCTCCCACCTGATTTGTGCACAACAAATAAGTCATTCAGACCAGACAGCGATGACAGCATGTTTTCTGGAGAGTCAATCTGCTCATGCGGAGCATACAAGGGCCTGTCCTTGCCTGTTGCGAATAACGAGGTGAAAACTTAATTTGAAATATTTATGGCTCACTTAGAAGTGAGAGTGCAGAGCATAGAAATGGCCTGGAGAAGGGCTGTCTGTCCCAAAGCCTGTAAATCATGCTAAGGAGTCCAAAGGGAGTCTATTGAATTGACATTGGCTTTCTGGGACTCTTCTGGGTCATTAACCTCACACTAAACCAGATTTCTGTCACAAACTCCTACTCACGGAGAGAATCACTGCTCCCTTTTGGCCCCTCGCCGCAGGCTGGCAGTTCTGCACGCATCCGCATGGGAGTTCTCTGTTCCCTGCCAGCTCCCAAGGAAGAAACAGAGCTGTGGTCCCAGGGGAGAGAGATGGGTGCTGTGGTTATGTCCCTCCACTTTCCTCTCCAGGGGGGAATTGTCCAGGGCAAGCAGGAAGGAAGGGGAGAAGGGTCAGGAGGCTCTGAGGCCAATCACTAATGGGAAGAAAGGAATAAGAAAGGAAAAGGAAAAAATAAAAAGAAGTGTGGGCCCCTGAAATGAATACCTGGTGGTTCAGAACAGGTTTTTTCCTGGGGAAATCCCATGAGAGCCACTCGCAGGTCCAAGGGAAGATAGGCAGGGAAGGAAGAGGAAAGTACTGTGCCCAGCTCATGGAGGATTGGCTGGGATTTTGCCATACCAAGGATGTCAGAGAAGGTTCAGCTCCAGCTCCGGGGTGTACCTGTGTGACACAGATGAGGGTATCACCTACTGGCAACCTCTCTGGTGAGAGGTGTCCCTGCCCAGGGCAGGGGGTTGGAACTGGATGATCTTTAAGGTCCCTTCCAACCCAAACCATTCTATGACTCTATGATTCTTTCCTAGGAAGCTCTACACTCCTGCTAGGAGCAGGGCCCACATCTGGTCAGAGCCTCCTCCCTAAAAAAGCAGCTGAAATGAGGATTGAATTATGAAAAGCAGTAATGGAAGTAGGGGATATAACTAAAGGGCAGCTAGATAAGGAGTATCTGACTATTTGCATATAGTTCAGTCCTCGTCTGCTGACTAAATATCCCAGTAAGAGTAGACGTTAGGAAGCAGTTACTTTCTTTTTTTCCAGCAACAAAAGAAAGCAGTAACTCACATGATCAGGCCTTGTAAGTGGAGGAGCCCTCTCAGACACCTTTGCCAGGTTTATTCTCATGCAGTGTAACTGTAAAAATCTCTCATACAAAAACAGGGCGACAACTTGGTCGGTCCACGACCTTCCAACTATCACCTTGTACTATTTAGTTTTCCTAATGCTATGGCCAAGATTGGATAAAAAATTAACCCTTCCTGTCTCTCCATTTCCAGGAGCCGTCTACAGGCCATGGGGAGGTTCTGCTCTCTATCAGCTACCTGCCAGCAGCTAACCGCCTGCTGGTGGTGATTATTAAGGCTAAAAATCTCCACTCCAAGCAGCTGAAAGATCTACTTGGCAACGGTGAGTAGAACAGCAAGAAAGCAAAGATTGTTGTTTCTGCTATAATGTAAATCTAGAAAGAAAGTGGGAAGGGTAGTGCTTGGCAAAAAACCATACATGTTTGGCTTAGAAAGCCAAAGTCATATGAATAATTTCTAAAAGATGAAAACCAAACCCACCAAGATCAATCTTTCTGATGTTCTCTCTCCCAGTCTGATGTCACCAGTTAAAATTCTTCTTGCATTCATGTTGTTGCATGTTCGTTACCATGGTGTCTCTCTCCACTTCCTATACAGATGTTTCTGTCAAGGTGACACTGAGGCATCAGTCCTTGAAGCTGAAGAAGAAGCAGACCAAACGTGCAAAGCACAAGATCAACCCCGTGTGGAATGAGATGATCATGTTTGAGGTGCCTCACGAGCTCCTGCGTGCCTCCAGCGTGGAGCTGGAAATGCTGAGCCAGGATGGTGCTGGGCAGAGCCATGTGCTTGGCAAGTGCAGCCTGGGCTTGCACGTCATGGGCACGGAGAGGAATCACTGGGAAGAAATGCTGAGGAACCCCAGGAGACAGATAGCCATGTGGCACCAGCTCCACATGTAGGCTCATCGTGATTACTACCAACCAGATTTCCAGCAAGTCTCTGAGCCTGGGGGGATAAGCTGCATTTCACCTTCTACCCTCTCCTCCACAAAGTTGCTTGGCACAGCATTCTTCTTATACCACCTTCTCTGATTTTCCTGCCTCAGCCTAGTCCAGGAAACTGTCTGGAAAATGTATTTAAAGGACTTAAATCTCTCACGAGTGTCGTGAATCGAGTAGTTCTCTCAAACAAGGGATTTGGCTGCCTGGATGATTTGAATTTTCATTTTATTAGCCTGCCCACTGTCATTTCTGTGAGGTCCTTGTTTTTGTAGGGGAGCAGAGGGGACCAAAAGTATCATGGCAATATGCCATGCCACTTCTTGGCATCTGGCACTGTCACCCAAGTCCCTTGATGACTGATGGCTCCGTAGTCATAAACACACGGCGGTTTTCATTATACTTTACAAGCCTGTGAGAAATAAAGATCACAAAACTAACTTTCACCTCAGACCCAAAGTATGGGTATGAAAGAGAGAGTAACACCATCGTGCAGTAGGTGAATACCCAGAAAAGGATACAGAACTAAGGGAGAGAACAGGGGGAGAAGAGGGAGTGAAACAGCCGACGCTACCATCCTGCATAGCCTTTGAAGCAAACACTATCAAACAAGAAGTCAAATACCTTCCTTCCTTCCTTCACTTCTCTTTCCTGGAGTGTTTGGTTCCTTGTATTTAGGATGCAAGAAAACTGCTGAAAATATGAACGTTTTGGGATCTTTTAGCAGAATACCTGTATCTTCTGTCTTTCTACAGTGTCACCCACTAAACATGAATGAAAAGTTATCATTGATGTTACCTCCAAAAACTTGGACCAAACGTTTCTGCTTCCTACCATCTTTTCTGTTGGGTTTTTTCTGAGCTAGAAAGTTTCAAATACTCTAATTATATTCCAGGCAACACCTAAGACTAGGCAAAAGAAGTGGGATCATTTCATACCTTAGCAGTTGATGGATGGTTCTGGTTTGACAGTTCACTCTTGCACTCAAATCCTCATACCAGCATTACTCAAAGACAACCCTTCAGAACTGACATGTATTTCATCACTTCCAGACAGAAGGAATTCACTGACCAGACAGACTCTCCAGCACTTGCTTTTTTGTGTGCACTTTCAAGATTTGTTGTGGCTTAAATGTTGCTGTTTACTGTCCTATTTTTTTGTGTGTGTCTAGATGGACTGAAAGTCTGGCATTGGCAGTGATGATGTTATTCCCCCATAAGCACACTGTTTGCCCTACCACTTTATTTTGAGTTGTAGACACAGCTTTAAGGGATTTGCATGCGGACAAGACATCCAAAAAATCTAAAAACAGAACCATATAGCTTGTAGCACTGAAAAACTCAGAGAATTTCATTTTTGCAGGGTCACCTTGATCCTCTGCTTAATCCAAAATATCAAGCCAAGCTGTATCTAGTATCCATCCCATTTTGATGACTTAGTCAAACAACTGCAGCATACTGTCAAATGAAGGCTGCCACCCTGTTGGCAAAGGGAAATCACCAGAACCAGTATGTGAAAACTGTCTGAAGCACCAGGCAAAGGGAGTAATGGACAGGGGAGTGAAGTTCAGCTGGAATCCAGTCACTAGAGTGGACTGACACTGTTCAACATCTTCATAAAAGACCTGGAGAATGGGGCAGACTGTATCCTCATCGAGTTTGCAGATGATTCAAAGAGTACTGTGTCTAGTTCTGGGCTCCCCAGTGTAAGGTATGGACTTACTGGAGAGAGTGCAGCGAACGGCCATGAAGATGATTAAGGGACTGGAGCACCTTCTGTAGGAGAAGAGGCTGAGAGAGCTGGGTCAAGAGAAGGGTCAAGGGGGGAACTTATTAATAGGTATAAATACCTATGAGAAGAAAAGAAGATGGAGCCAGACTCTTCTCAGTGGCATCCAGCGACAGGACAAGAGGCAAGGGCACAAATTGAACAAGTTTGTTCAGAGTCTCCATCCTTGGAGCCACCCAAAATTTGATGGGACACTGTGCTGAACAATCTGCTGTAGTTTACTCTGCTTCAAGCTGGGCTGGGTTTGGACAAGATGATCTCCAGAGAGGTCCTTTCCGTCCTCACTGATGCTGCGATTCTGTGAAGAGCCTGATAAGATCGATGCACACTGAAAAATCTTTATGCTGCTATTCTCTTTCTAGGTGGTGTAGCCAGGAGTTATAGGATCATTTTGAAGACAGTGATAAAAACAGCTTTGAGCAATCAACCCACCAACCAGAAAAGCAAAGTGTGCCAATGAATCTTATAGCCAATGTTCTAATCTCTGATATTGCTCCACCGACCAGAGAGGATTTAAACAAAAAGAAAATTGACTTCTTGTTTTGCTCTATGGGTTTTTGTTTATTAACAAAAAGCTGCAGGATACTGTGAATAACATAGATGTGGGGTTTTAGTTGATAGTGAATTCTTAATAGTTGCTGTGTTCATGATTTGCCTGTAGATATGCCTATAGATTTGGAATTGTGATTTCCATTTAAGTGCAAAATTCATCGTAACGTCAGCCTGTTCTACACACAGGTTCCTGGCAGCGCTGTGATTCCTCCTTCTTTTTAGAATAGGGATAAGAAGGATAACTTCATGGTGTGATGCTATTTGTCTGGCACTGGAAAGCCTGAAGAGCCAAATATTTGCCTTGCTGCCAAGAGATTTCTCTAGTTCTGCTTCTTGATTATTTTAATGAGCCTTTTATAACATCTTGGTGACTGATTGTAAACAGCATTATCTGCCTCTGCTCCTGGTGATTTTGGCACACCCTGTAATTAGATGGCAATCCTATAGCACCTAAAGGAATAGCCCCTCACAATCTGATACTGCTGCCACAGAATAACGTCTTATTTTATGGCAGAAAAATATGTGTAGACACTCAACCACAAATCTGTCTTTCAAGCAGAGTGGTGCCATCAGTGTTAAAGCAAGGTGTTGTCCCCTCCTTTGCCGCAATGGGATTTAGATGGAGAAGAGGGGAAGAGTGAAAATGCATGCGTCTTTCCCAGGTGGGATTATTTTGGTTTGGCATTTTTTTAAGCCTGGGAAGAATGTTCCTGGCATTCAGCACAGCAGCCTGAACAAAGGCTGCCAGGTGTTTAGTTAACGAGGCAGCCCTTTGCTGTGCAGGGGCTGAAAGTGAGCGTAGTTAAGGGTGCTGGCTGGCCCGGGCGGGAGGAATGCTGTGTACGTGTGGTACTGGAGGTGCAGGGATGCTCAGCCTGGGCCCTTTTGAACTCTGCTTAATAGGAGCTGTTTGTCATCGCATTCCAGTGCCTGCCCAAGGCCCTGCCCTCACCCCTCTGAACCTCCTGCCTCACCTGTTTGGCAATGCTTGTCTGCCCCCGAGCCCCACTAGCCCAAGGGCCGGAGGTGCTACATGAGCCCAAGCAGGCAAACAGCGGGGAGGTGGTGAGGTAGATGGAAATGTCACGAATATAAAGGCAAAGCATTTGGAAATACTCAGTGCCATCATACAGAGCAGTTTCAGCAGCACAAGCTGTAAAAGCATCACTTAAGAGCAATGTGACCAGAGAACAGAGCCAGACAGCCCCGTGGCTTTCGGCTGTGAATACAGGAGCACCAGCGAGGATCACAAACATGTCTTAAATTAAAGGGTGCTGCTTATAAACTGCATCATAAGAGAAGAAGCAATAAACCAACTATGGCAATTAGTTGGTTTCTGATCTTAAGATCCATGTGTGATCAAAAATAGTATTCATTTCCCAATGGCTACTCAGTGGTTGCACTGATTATTTTTCCTACTTTCCTACTTAATAACCCATTAACATGAATGAAGCAAAAGGAGGAAGGGAAAAGAAATAAAAGAGGGGGGAGCAGTTTATCTGGTCAGAATGAACAATTGCTTGTACAAAGGGCCATTGGGTTTTGAGTTTAAGGGCAGGGATTCACAGTCCTTTCTGTCCAGTGAAAGAAACCAACCAACACGACTACTGAGAAATGCAGGTGCCGTATCATATCCAGCATCACCCAGGAGGGGTGGTCTCCTGTCACAGCCTCTGTTCAGAGCAGGGGACTGAGAGGCCAGAGGAAATAACTTGTGACTACATTTAGGAATATATATTATTAAAATATAGATTGTAGCCATATATTGCTTTGCCTCGACCTGCCCTCAGAGCTGGATCTTCCCAGATAAATGATTTAGTCTGATTTTAGACAATTTGTGATACAGTAGTAAAGATTAAAAAGCACAAATCATCCATAGCCACTAAACCATGTCTGAGATCTGGCTGGGGGAGTGGCTGCAGCTGGTCTCTTGGAAGGGTAACGCTTTTTCAGTGCACAGTTTTCCTCTCACTTCTTGTTCCAAATATCCCTGCAGAGGAACCATGTTTTCTTTGTGAAGAGGTAATATATCAGAAATTAATGGAAAATTCCTTTCAACGGGGGTGGGAAAATTTTTAGACTCAACTATTCTCCTGGGAATTACTGTGTTCTCAACACCTTGAACAAAAGTACTTTGGATTTTCCTAGAATCTATCATTGGTATTATCTGGCAGCAGTGTCCAAAGACAGCCTTTTCTTTTTCTTTTTTTTCCAGAATGGAGGAGGTTGTAATTTGGGCTCTAGAAATACAGCTTGAGGTTTGCCCAGGATTTTTCAGATGAGTTGACCACGATGATGTTTAGTAAGAGCCAGGAGCTAAGGTGGCTTGGATCACGCTTCTTGCACTCTTTTGAAGGTCAGTTGGAAGTCTGAGTGAATTGAAAGGCAGAGCGTTGGCTGCATTTTTTATGTGTTTCAGAATTTCACAGAGTCTCAAAATGTATTTGGTCCATTCGCTGACAGATAAGCATGAGGAGTAAATACTAATATTTGACACTTCATATTGTTTCTTCTGTTGGTAATAATCACATTGCGCAAGAATAGTAGCAAAGTGAAATAGTGCTTTGGGGCCTTCCAGCATGAGAAGACTTTTCTGCTTACTTGGTCCTTTAGTGTCCTGGTGTGTTTACTGTAGAGGCAGATATTGTTTGTCAAGACTCTGTATTGTTCACACAGTCCAAAGCACAAAAACCAGAGCATGAGGCTCTTGTGTTACAGCACAACATGTAAATCACTGCAAGTAAATAATTCCAAACTGTATCAACAGCGTGTCCTCATTGTTTGCTCTAGGGTAAGTCCCCTCTGCTTGCAGCTCACGTCATGGGGTATGAAGTACTGGGATGAGTCAACAGAAGGTCCTCTGAAGGGTGTCATCAAGGGATGGAGTTATGATGAGAGGGGGAGCAGTCAGCAATGGAGTCCTATCCTGGCCAAGAATAGAAGATCTCGTGGCTTTTTCAGCAAGATGGCAGCTAAACAAAGCTGTAAAGGCCTTCCTGCAGCTGTGAGGAGATTCGTGAGGGCCACAGAGATGTTTGTGAGCGCCATTAAGATGCTGGGAGAGCTGAAGGCCCTCTGGTGTGAGGACAGGCTGAGAGAGTTGGGGGGGGTTCAGCCTGGAGAAGAGAAGACTCTGGTGAGACCTTAGAGCCCCTTCCAGTCCCTAAAGGGACACTTGATCAGGGCATGGAGCCATAGGACGAGGGATAACAGTTTTAAACTGAAAGAGGGGAGATTTAGATGAGAGATTAGGAAGAAATTCTTTTGTGAGGGTGGTGAGACCCTGGCCCAGGTTGCCCAGAGAAGCTGTGGTTGCCCCATCCCTGGAGGGGTTCAAGGCCAGGCTGGATGGGGCTTGGAGCAACCTGCTCTGGTGGGAGGTGTCCCTGCCCAGGGCAGGGGGTTGGAACTGGATGATCTTTACAGTCCCTTCCAACCCAAACCATTCAATGATTCTATCAATAGGATTCCTCCCAGCTACTGGCTCCATCTCCAAAGCAAAACTGGGAAGTGAGTTTGGGTTAAGTCTTTTTTGCTTTTCTCAGTACTTTCAAGGTGGTGCTGATGATGCGCTGCAAACTGTGCATCTCTAAGGAGGAATACCTAATTAGCTGACCTAATACTATCACTACAATTAGCTCATTTCTAACAAGGTGTAGAGATCAAAAACTGCAGATAAAAGTAAGAGAAAGCAGATATGGGGCGCAGGAGTGGGAAGTATTTACTTGTTTGACAGTTTGGAGGTAGTCTCACCCATCACAGTCAGTGTCAAAGCACAAGGAGAAACAAGAAAAGGAACCTGCTGGAGCCCCAGGCTGCTCCTGGCTTCCCAACCAGGGCTGCCACAGTGGGGCTGATTCCCTTTGTTGTAGAGGGCAATGCAGGGAAAGGAGCTGTATTTTTGCCACCCAGGGAGTTGGACACGGGGATTAGCGTGGGGTTACTCGATAATTCCCAGCCCAATGTGTTAAACAGCAGCAACAGCCACTGCAGTCATTCTTCTCTTAACGCTGCTGTTCATCGTCACTCTGGATTTAGTAGAAGCTTTTTTTCTCCCTGCTGTATTTAAAAATTAAAATGGGACTGGCCCGTAATCCTCTGTCTGCCAGGAGAGCGTGGCCCCTAACCCAGCAGTGGTGTTGCAACCATTACCAGGGTCAGCCCTGGAGGTTTGCAGCCCATTCCTGCGCTTCCCTGAACTCTTAGTGACTGCAGAACATGGAATAAACCCAGGGAAGGGGCTCCAAGGTGCCCCCGAGAAGACAGATCAGACCTAAAATCCAACTGCTACCCATTTTCCAGGACATGTCTCGTGAGTGTCAGGAGGCGGAGCAGCAGCAGCCAGGAGCATGGCTCTGCAAACCCCGTTCCCCATGGGGTTCCCAGCCCCGTCCCACCTCCATTTCTGCCTCCCAAGGGACCACCAGTCTCCCCAGCAGCGGGGCAGGCTGACAGCATGCTTATATTTTTCCCCTTGGATCAAAACCAACTTCAAACAGCGGACTTCAGAGCGCCGAAACGTCTCGTTAGCTGAGCCCGTGCTGTTCTGCGGGAGCCTTTGATCACCCTTTGGGTATTTTTAGAGCCCCTTGTAAACGAGCTGCAGCTCCCTTCGTGAGGCAACAGCTCAGTGAGAAGCAGCCCCGGTCCCCTGTGCCCGCTGCTCCCTGCTCCCCCTGGGGAGCCAGCCCCAGCCCCTGGGGGTTAAATCGGAGGGGGGCACCCGCTTAAACCCACCGATGTGGGCTGCCCACGTTTTCCCTCCCACTTCAGGAGAGGCAGAGAGGGAAGGCAGCCCCCCAGGAAGCATCGCAAACCCCCTCTGGTCATGCCTGCAAAGCCTCAGCAGCGCAGGCACCGCAGCCCTCCTGTTTCCAGGAGGAAACAACACATTGGGTGTTTTTTGCTAAATCACGTTTAAGTACCAGCTGCTAACAACAGCCATCTCCGTGTCCAGGACAACAGCGGAGCTGGGGAAGAGCACGCCAGGCTTTAATGCCATGACAACCATCACAGAGGAATTTTTCAATTTCCTTTTCACTGGTATTGACAGGAGAATCAGCGGTCCTAAAAATGAAGGGCACCTTTAGCCCGAGATCAGATAAATTCGTGCAAGTTTCCCTTCCTGACACTGGCTCAGGTTGTGCACTTGGCTCGAAGGGATCTTGTTTTAGAGTCCTTGGTTTGAAGCTATCAGGCAGTGGTCAAGGGTCCACAGCACAAAACCTCTTCAAGGAAATTAATTACAAATCAGCAACGCCTTTCACATGTCGCTCTTACTCTTCACTCATGGCTGAGCTGCTGAAAGTGGAGCATTGTCTTGCTTTGTGTGCTGCTAATTGACTAGCCAAGGCAAAAAAAAAACCCCCAAAACCCCAGAGATGAGGTTTCCACTGCTGGTTGCCAGGTGCCCAGCAAACCCCAGAGCCCATTAGGCTGGAGCTAAGCCCTGACAGCCATCAGGATTTTGCTTACTGCTCAAAAATAAGCAATTGTAAATCATTACCATGAAAGCTGCCAGAAAATGGTAAATTGTTTGTAATACTTGGACTGCTCAATGACTTTGAGGAAGTCATTAAAAGCAGCCTTTTCTATTGGATCACTGATCTGGGGCTATTTTCACTTCCGAGTCTGGAAATTACCTCTTGCTTCCAGGTCCTGTGGCTGCTTGTCCCTGGTTAAAATCGTGGGGTGCTCACCCTGAAACCAGAGCTTCTGCACTGCAGGGACTGAGAAGTCCTCTCAGCCCAAACCTCCCTCAAGGCCAGAATTTCCACCCAAATTTCCTTTCCTTCAGGAGGAGCAGCCAGCTGTGGAGCACTGGCACCTTGCAACTACAGCAGGACACAGCTGGGCATCAGGTTGAAGTCCAAGGATACTGTGAGCATCCATGGAGCCTCAAAGGGGGAGCAAAACTTTTTTATACCATATGGATCCACTGCATGAAATGTTTGCTCAAGGGCTAAACTCCTCACCCACTTCATGGAACACTGGCTTATCTGCTACCCAATCCCAGGTATCTATCAATAGGAAAACTGATATCCCTCCAGATCCAGTTCAATGAAAGTCCTGTTGATGAGAGCTTTCACCTCTACCTACAGCAGCTCAGGAATACTTTCAGTACAGGATCCGTACAGTGGGGCTGCACAGCTTCCTCCTTGTGTTTTCTGGTTCCCCCCACTGACACTGTCAGGGCAGAGTGATTCACTTCACTCGTCAGAGAGAAATATTTATGAAGATGAAACAATGATTTAACAAAATCAGTAGTAAATACAATAAAACCAGTAGTAAACGCGATAGTGTTTTATGAGATTCGACATCAAGGCACACTCTACTATTTACCAAAAGAGCCTGTTTTCAGCTTTGGCAGCCGTTTGGTCAGAAAACACAGCTCACAGCCCAGCACTAAACCACAGACACTCTTACTGGCTTTAGAGGGTGGCTCTTTTACCCACGCTGATTTAGTAAAAACCAGTGTAAGAACTTCCATGTGTAAAATTACTCTTATTTCCTTGAATTGTTTTAAAAGTTGCACCTTCGCTTAATCCACCGTGGACTTGGCCTCAACCCAGTTTCACGACAAAGAAGAAGAACCCAAAATTAAACCAGCCTTTCCTTTTGAGGATCGCAAAAGCCCAGCTTTCCCCTGGCTTTGGAGCATGTAGAGCTCAGGAAATGCCTCTCCATCCTTCAAACCAAACCAGGCACACACAGAAGCCAAAGACACCGCCGCTGTACCTGGCCAGAAAGGGAGTGCAGAGGTTGCAAGGGCACCATCTGCCTGACCACGGGCTGCAATGGATCCTTCTAGATAAATCAGCTCCAGAGCTGCTCCTTTACAGTCAAGGGCTGGGGGAGAGGGAGTGCATCCCTCTTAGATGGGCCGTCACTCAGGGAAAATTTTGACATTAACCTCCAAGAGCAACGCAAAGGATCAGCAAACCCAACTTGGTAAATTTAAATGTTTTTTTATTAACAATCATTTTACATTACAAGGATAATATGACAAAAGGAAGGTTCTCGTGTACATACTATGATATATCAACATAGCTCTATTCGTATCCAGTGTCCTAGGTCCTTTCACACAGGTACTATAAAGCATAGTCTGTAAAGTAATAACATTTTAATGTTTCTCCAAAAGAGTGATATTAACATATTAATACATATGCAGTAATAGACGTCTAGATATTTTTCTCTCATTGTGTGTGTGTGTGTGTGTGTGATGGGTGGGTGGGTGAGAGACAGCTTCAAACAGTTCAGCAGGGCTGTGCTTGGACGTGGATATGGAGAGGGTTTTTGAGGCAGAACCTCCTTTGTTTTCTGGAAGTAGAAATGCAATTTTTTAATTTTTTTTTTTTTTAAATTTTTTTAGGAGCAAGTCTATAAGGATGCCAAAAACTGGCGCAGAAAACTCCGTAGCCCTCCTGTAGCGTTGGGGACGTTACAGCAAACGAGACGTGGTTTTCCTCCCCTCTCCTATACCCCCCCTCCGCCCCCCCCCCACCACCGTAGCCCAGCGAGAGCTTATTCGAGGTGAGGTGCAGTGCATGGGAGCCCCCTTGCCAGGGTGGGTGGGTGGGCGGCCCGCGGGCTGAGCCCAGGAGAATGTCAGTGGCATCCGAAGAAAGAGGCTGGGGGCAAGGGGTGGGGGGGAGCACAGAGGAGGAAACCGTTTCTTGAGGTTGGTGTGTGAGGAACATGTGCCCGGGAGGTCCCCACCGGCGCTGGCTGGGCCGGGGGGGGGGACACACAGGGGGTAGTGAGGTGGATTACCAGTTGTGTGGCGGAGAGAGGCTGGCGAGAGGGCGCTGAGGTGTGTGCCAGGGTTCGAGGGGAGCTTGCACGGCACTCTGCTCATGCAACACCAGGGTAAACCCCCCGCCCCCTCCTCCCGGCCTGAAACAAGGGTTAAAGCCAAGAGTGAGGAGGGCAGTTGGTTGCCAGGCCAGGCTTGGGAGCTGTGAAGCCAAACCCCTTCCCACCCCTGCAGGGTGACCCGCCGCCAGCCTGGTGAACATCGGTGTCCCTTGGGAGGGGCAGGGCGAGGGGGCTGCACCCTTGTGTGCTGCAGTCTGGCAAGGCCACGTGCCACCATCTACATCTTCTGCACAATCACATCTTTCCCTTTCCTCCAGAAAAGCCACCTGGGGTCCGTGACTGGGCGGGCTGCTCACCGCTGACCAGACCAGAGCCGTATGTGCCTCCCCAATGGGGCTTGCACGATCCCATCCTCCCCGCTCCAAAACACGGGGTCCCTTCCCACCTCTGCTGCTCCAGCTCCCTCTGCCATCCCCTCCACCCGCTTCCATCCCCTCTCTAAGGCCTTGGCTCTCCTGCTGCCTTCCCCCCGGCGCGGTGGCCGCCCTGCTGGCCGATGCCCACCAGCAAACCCAGGCTCTCCCAGGGACGCCGGGGATGGGGGAGAGCAGAAACCCAGGTTTACACAGCACCAGTACCCGCAGCTGCCGACCATGTCCGGTGCAGAGGGAGAAAAGTGCATAGGAGGGTGGGACACGTGTCTGCCCACGTGTGAACACACAGGGGACCTCGGCCAGAGGCTGAGGCAGGAGAAGATAAGGACACTCGAGCATCTTCGCCCGCTAAGACATCCCTCTGTTACACAAACATCATTTAGCACGGGGGTAAGAAGCCAGCAAGGAAACCCCTCGCCCTGACCCTAGCAAAGCCCCTCTCCGCAGAGTGCAACGCACTGAAATGCAGGCCTCAGCCTATGGCTAGAACTGTCCCAAAGTCTTCAGTGTTAATGTGCCTTGTGCCAGGACACGGGGCCAGCCTTACACAAGGGTGGTTGAATCTATCTCTATATTATATCTTTATATCTATCGAAAACATAGAAATATATAAATATATAGGATTTTATTTATAGATATATAAGCATGTGATTTTTAATCTTTTGTACTTGTGTATATGTACTGGGATGTGCGTATATACAATATATAGACCATATGCATATGTACTGTATACATACACTAGCTTACATGCACACACGTCGTATGTGTCTCCAAGGGAGACGGGAATTGCATAGGCATCACTGCATTGAATACAACAGCTGGGGGGATCCAACGTACCATTTCTTGGCTCTCAAGACCTCTGTTGACAGGGCTGAGAGGGGAACCTGCAGGAGCAGAGGCTGTCGCTGCCCATCTGCAGGCTGGCCTCCCCTGCTGGCCCTACCAGACAACAAAAATCCTTGTCGGAGAAGAAAGAAAGAGGGGGAGGGGACCTGGAAGACCCCCATGGGTCACCTGCTTGAGTCTGTGCTGTGAGAAAAAAAAAGATGGACCGAGCCCAAATTGCCTCTCAGGAGTCCTATGAGCAAAAGCCAGACCACCACGGGGGACATCGCCGCTGTCAGCTCAAGACCCAGAGCAGATGACACACCGGGACCCTGCCCACCGCGTCCCATCGCCACACACCCCCCCTCGCCCCGGCTCCCGCCTGCTTTTGCTGGTTTGGGAAGAGCTTTGGTCTCTTGTGAGGATTATCCCTGTCGAGTTGGGTCTCGTGGCTGCAGGGCCTGGACCCCCGCGGCCACCGGCGAGCCCCACAGAAGGACGCGTCTGCCTGTGCTTCACGGATCTCTGCTTTGCAGCAGGGGAAGAGAGGCAAGGAGCCTGAGCAAAAAGTGGGGAGGGGAAATTGGCAACCAAAAAGCCCACGGGCTAGAAATCCAAACCCGAGGATCTAGAGGAGTGTGCATTATTCACAGTCGGATGCCATAGCTAAGCCACCGGGAGTGGGGGTGTGTGGGGTGTGTGTGCAGGGGAGAATAAAGAGCTCATTTGTGAAAAAAGCTAAAAAACCCCCTTGCAGCCGAACAATTCAAGACACTCTGAGCAACATGGTCGGAACAACCTCCTCTGGCTCGCCCGGCACAGCAGGGAAGGCATCGACTAAACCCAGCAGGTGGCCATCTCCGAGCCTCCTGCTATGTCCCACTGCAGGGGAGAGGGGCACTGGTGTTCCTCCTTCCTCCCCGTCTCGCTTGTACCAGCAGTCACCTTTCCAGCCACAAAACATCTACAGGAGCAACGGCTACAGATCCCAGAGAGGCGGGTAAACCAAGAGGGAGAGCTTGCCAGGCACCACCCCCCCCATCACCAATGCAGGGGGTCTCCCACCTTTCCCACAGTGGGTACCCCCCCCCCATGCCACGGCAGGGAATCATGCCTCCTGCCCATGGCCACCTCATGGGGGGGTGGCACACAATGTTACCTGCAAAAGAACCAAGCCGACAACTGCCAAGGGGGGGAAAAAAACCCACCCCCTCCCTGCACATTTCCCTCTGCCAGTTTGGAATAAGAGCAGCCGGTGAAAGATGCCACTGACGAGCGGGATTTGCAAATGAACCCAAGGAAAAGGAGGGACAACATTATTTCAGCAGCTCTTACTTTGCTGACAAGGGCAAGGCACCATTTTCTCCCCAGCACCAAAAGGAAAGAGGCTCAGGGCAAGAGCCGTAAACAGGCCTCTCGGGGGGCTCAGCACAGGCCCTGGGCAGAGGTGGGGAGGCTCCTGCCCGCAAAGGGGTCTGAAGACTGTCCCCAGGTGTCCCTTCCCTCCACATGGGCCAGGCACTTGGACGGGCCTCCTGCCAAGGAGCTTTCGCTGCTGCAAACAGAAAGGCAAGTGCTTCCCCCCCCCCCATCCCCCCTGCATCTGACACAGAGCTGTGGAGCCATGCAGAGGAAAGAGAAAATGAGGGAAAAAACAGGGCAGGAGGGCAACCGTCCTCACAGCCTCTTCCACCGCCACAGCATCACAGCTCTTTGTTTCTTTTCCTTCTGGTGCCACCTGAATGCTCGACAAGGAAGACTCTTCCCCATTCCCCTCCCTGGCTCCAACACCTCCCTTCACCTTGACCAGAGACTCACGGAGCAGCAACTCTTTCTCTCTCTTTTATCTTTTCTCTCTCTCCTTTATTTTTCTTTTTTTCCCATTTCTGTTTACATCTCTTCCAATTTTAACTGCAGACCCACAAGCACCGTGCAGAGAGAGACCCCCTATTTTACCACCGGGCAACCAGCCGCCCCAGTCTGCCCAGGTGGCAGAGGGGTTCCAGTTTTTAATCTCCCACTCCTCGAGACCGACGGGTCGATTCCATCACGTCATTTATCAGGAAGGACGGGGGAAAAAAATGGCGCAAACATAGCCCCATTTTTTAAATTTTTTTTTTTTTCTTTTTTGCTTGCTAGGTGTTGCACATCGATGCCCCCGCACTGCGACGGCGCGATGCCCTGACCACGCTTCCATGGAAAGCCCCCAGCACCAGTGCTTTGATGGGTGGCCATGGTGCAAGTGGCCCCGTCCTGCCCGAGCCAGCCTGGGGGCTGCAGAGGCCATCTGAGGTAAGGCAGAGGGGACAGGGGATAAGTGCTACGGGGGGTACACTGCTTGCCCGGCCCTCGCCACTGTGTTCGTGGGGTCCTCTCTGCCCCCCTGGAGACAAAAGCAGGGGCAGAGCCAGGACACAAGGACTTGGCCACCATAGTGCTTCGTGTGGGCTCAGTCCTGTAGGGAGAGAGGGGAAACTCTCCCCAAACTCTGCCAGTCTAGGTGGTCCTGTGGGCCAGTAGGTCTCGGCGTAGGCTGCTGGCCACTGCCCCCTTGCTGGCCACGTGGCTCTGCTGAGGGCAAAGGGGGCTAGCTGGCTGGTGGGGGGGTGAGCAAGACCTAGGTAGAAGTGCGTGTTTTCCAGGGGAAGACAGTGCGTGAACCCTGGCAGTGAAAGTGACTCCAAGAGAGATCGGTTCCAAACATGCTACATCTCCATTGAAAACAAACAAACAAAAAAAGTTTAAAAAATAAAATAATATTATATAATTATATATATTTATATAAATGAAAAGCTATCAACTAGCAGCAATGGTTCTAGAGATATCTTAGCACCAAGACCAAGGGCAGGGGTGTAACAGGAGAAAGGAAAGGTTCAGTGTTGCTGATACCACCATCATGTTTCCAAACAACACAGCTTGGCACAAAGCTCATCCCTCTGGGAAGTGAGAACCTATTGCCTCGGCTCGGACACCTTCTGGACAACAGGTTCTCACTCCCATGATGGTCTGGTCAGGTTGGTGCTGTCCATGCCGCATCAGCGGGGCAAGGCACTAGCATCTGTGGAGTTTTTGCACCTTTTTGTTTGTGGTTTGTTTTTGTTTTTGTGGGGTTTTTTTCTTTTTTGTTTTTGCTTTTTTTTTTTTTTGCTTTTCTAACCTGAAGTGATATTGTGTGAGTGCCTGGAGCTCTTTTACTTGAAAAGAATAAACCAGAGAAGAACCCCAAGCCCACAGAACAATCTCTGTGATGGAAGGTGCAAGTCCCCCATTCACATTTCAGCTAGACTCCGCATCCCTTCAAGAAAGGAAGAAATATGTGGCAGGAAGAAGAGGAGCATCCCTTCTTCCTGCTGTCATCAGTCTGCTGTGCTGTGGAACATGTTACCTTGGTCACAAGAGAATATGTGAACCTTTGTAGGACATCATCACATGAATATAATCCAAGATAATCTTGCATTGATAGCTCCTGCCACCAAACCGCAGCAGGTTTTTCTCTCAGTCATTCCAAACAAAACAAAACAAAAAACAAAACAAAACAAAACAAAACAAAACAAAAAAACCCCACAACAATCTAGGATTATAAAGACATAGTATAAATAATGTAAATTAGAATATAATTTTTTAAGCCTTTGAATCTCCACCCAGAGATGGCTCTTGACTCATTGGCTGTCTAGCTTCCACAGCAGCCCTGGTTTTGAATGAATAGTTGTATATATATATATTTTTATCTCCTACAATATAAAAATATAAATGCAAAAATTTCCCCCTGCCTTCTCTATTTTGCTATTTTATAGTCTGCACATGACATCATGTTATAACATATGTATGATAGACTGGTACTACAGTTATCAGGAAGGGAGCTGAAAGCCAAGTGTTACTCTACAGCCCAAAAGGAGGGAGAACTGAGGATCACAGTTTAGTGGAGGCATTTGTTTCTAAATCAGAAGGAAAAAAACAACAAAAGCAAACTCCAAATCATGCCCCCAGCCTTTCCCTCCTGCCAGTTGTCTCTGGGAGTGAAGAAAGCTCCCTCTGGAGCGAAGAGAACTGGGTTGGAACTGGGGGGTGACAGAAACGCACGGGATGCTCTGTCGGGAATCAGAGTCTGACGGTCGTCAACAAAAAGGCTCAAATGGCTCAATAACTGGATTTAACAACGGAAAGAGAAGCAGAGATTAAAACTGAAGGGGGGGAGGGGGCAAAAACCAAAACCAAAACCAAAACCCAACCAACCAAACGCCCAACCAACCAACCCCAAAACAAAACACCACAACCCCCCCGCCCCTGACAAACTGACAAGAACAAACAAAGGAAAACCGCCGGGAGGACGAGGCTGACGAAGACCCGTCGTGTAGCTTATAGATCATATAAGGTTTGAACATGTAGAGTATGGCCCCAGCACACGCTTCTAAAGAATGAAATGTTGCCACCTACACTGCAGCTGCCATGGTTGGAGACACCAGTAAATGTCTAAACATTGTCCCAATCTTTAAAATTCTGCTTAGCTTCTATCAGACGCACATCGTCTTAACTTTTAAATTTTCAGTGTGGGTTTTTTTCCTTAATATATATAATATATATATATATATATATTTTATATAATATATCAAAGTTTAGAGTATAGATTTTAAAAAAAAAAAAATTAAAAAAATTATTCAACAGCTTTCTGATCCTCCTAAATATCGGGGTAGAACTCAGAGCCGTGGTCCATGCTCTGCAGCATTGGCTTCTGCTCGAGGGACGACATCCTGCTCAGCATTTCGGCCGACAGGGCGTAACTATTGCCCGATTTCTCCTCGAACCAGCTATCGAGTGCCCTTTTGCAATCGAAGTTGGCGATGGGCGGCCCGTTCACAGCAATAGTCAGAAGGTCGCTGAGCTGCTCCAGCGTGAGCCGAGAGCGGTGGTTCTTGCGCACTCTCTGCAGGGCGCTGCGCCCCTTCTCGCAGCAGGCCGACGAGGTGGGAAGGACTTTGAGGATCTGAACTATTTTATTGAGGAGGGGGAATCTCTGTTTGTATTTACAAATGTGACTGAGCAAGTCTTTGAAACCATTTTTGGTATAATAATCCACCTTGAGTTCTCGCCACTCCATCAGCAGACTCCCGCGGGTGTCCATCCCTTCTCTGTAAACCTCTCTGGAGAACGATGGGACCATCTCCAGGTGTTCGAATATTTGCACCATATCCTCCTTCCCATAGCTCATGAGCTCATCAGTGCTTCGGGGCCAAGCTGCAAGGTCAAATACCTGACAGGCCTTCACAAATGTCCGGCTACGGGAATCAAACCTTTGGGCTAGGATCACCTGGGTCTTCTGGCAGATCTTTTCTCTGATTGACTGGAATTTGGCTTCAGCCACCCGTAGGTTTTTCACAGCAATGCCATTAAAGCTTTCACGGAAGTTTTCCTCAAATTCCTGCAAGTACTCCCCGGGGGAGTCTGCCAGCCGGCTGATCTCCTGGATGGCCTCCTCTATTTTATCGTCCACCTGCGACACCAGAAGGTACTCCCCTTGGAAGACGTAGGCAAGGCGTGACAGCACAGCAATCACATCCAGCAGGAAGTAAATGAGTTTAATGGACTGGTAGTCCATCAGGAACTGCAGGAGGGCCAAAGCAATGGCAGAAGCATCCGCCCTTTGGGTCTGGCCGCTGACATCTTTGAGGTGGGCCACAACCTCAAGATAATCCTTGATTAGAGCGTTGAGCACATTCTGCTCCCCGATGATCCACTTCACCGCTCGAATGTCCCCCAAGAACTCGGTCTCCTCACACAGAGTGGCAGCAGTGACCCTCAACTCGCACATGAGTCGGGGGGAGTAACGATAGAAACTGAGCAGTTGCTTCAAATTGTTTTCTAGCTCCTCCAGGCAGGGCAGTTCCTTCCCGCTGATTGCATCCAAAATTTCCAAGTGGGGCCTATGCACCATAAAAGGCAGGCAAAGAAGCCAGGGCAAGGTCTTCCTGATTGTCATGAACAAGTTGGCTCTCAGGCTGGCTGTAACATTAGCACCGTCAACTCCCAAGCCAATGGTCGGCTTCTCATCCTGCAGTCGTATTCCCAGGCTGGAAAAAGCCCTGTCTAACGCTTGGAGGTAACTGTCTGTTGTAGAAAAGCCCAGTTCCTGAAGAGACAGGAATTCAGTCGCCGGAGGCCCATCGCTGCTGGTGTACTGCACATAAACCGCAACCGTGTCTGCCAGCAGGTCATCGCTCTGCCCGTCCAGAATGATGCTGAGGAAGGGGGACTGCCGGATGCGTTCAACCAGGTCCTCTCGAAGAGCCCGGGCGATGTGGTGGATTAAGATTTGGCAGTCTCCCTCGTTCATGTACTGATCCACCACCTTGAGTTCGCATTTTCTCAGTAGTTCCGCCAGAGGCCGAAAGTCGTAGTAGGGCCTGCCCTCCAGGGCCAAGTGGTAGGCAGTGTTGAAGAGCAGTGTCATGTTCCGGCACATCTCTTCTGTCTTCTCCGGGTGCATCCTGAGCTTGTAAAGCTGCAGGCACTTCTTGTGGAGGTTGCTCTGGCTGTGAAGCTTTATGGTGTGGATCTTGAACTGCTTTGAGCCAATGATGAAGGCTGAAGTCCGAGAGGATTGCACTGTGTACTGCCTACAGACGTGGCACCACATTTCATTCAACGTCGGGGAGTACCGCAGAAACCAAAACTTTTTAAGCCACTCTTGCTTGAACCGTCGTATCCTCCGGCCCGTCGCAGAAGACATCTTGGAAGGCTCGTCTGTAGCAGCAATCATGTCATTGGAGACCGACTCATCAGCAGAATCCACCTCTTGGTCATCATCTTCCATGATGGTGGGCACAGAGATGATGCTTTCTGAAGCTATAAGGAAAAAAAAAAAAAAAAGGAAAAAAAATATGGCATTTACAAAGTTGCTGAGTTAGAGAAGCTTCCTACTGGTGACAGTAGAGCGCTGCCTGAAGAGGTGACCACAACCTTCCCTCTCCTGCCCACAATGCACTACAGGTACAATCATCTGAATCATGGCTTTGAAGGAAAAATAAATCAATGTTTCTGCATAGGAACTTTGTCTCCAACGTGCCACCACAGACAGCAAGAAAGGACACTACACCCTGGCCACTTTGCACAATACATGGTGTGACCAAAATATTCCCTTTGGTGAAGGCTCCTGGCGGCTCAACAGCATGTTCCTGGAGGAAATGAAATGTATCTTCAGAAAGGGACGCATGTTTGTGTTAAGGCAGTGGAGGAAACAGAGAGGGCTTTCCAACGAGGGACACAGCGGGACATCATTTCATACACAAAGAGCGCACATTTCAGTGTCACCACAGAGTCACTCAGACTTTCTTTCCAGCGGAGGGACTTCCGCTGGAAGAGAATGCATCAAAAATACGGCAAACAAACTGTCTGCAATGGAATGTCTTTTTTATTGGCAGCGCATTTATCGATTTACAGCGGCAACAAATAGAGCGAGTTGTCATACAGAGTCTTTCCACTGTGCCCAGAGCTGTGTCAGCTCCTGGCCCACCCGGTCACAGAACCTGACAATGAGCCTTCCATGGAGCCACGCGTTCACCTGAATACTCAGAGCAAAACGCTTTAGGTGGGTCCAGAGCCCACAGGCACCTCACTACTCTCCTTAGGCAGGGTTTGGAGAAGGCTGTTACTGGGCAAGGCTTACCTGTGGGGTCTGAGAACTCTTGGAGCTCGGGTACCTGGGGCGGTAGCACGGGTGGCTCAGGTAACTTCCCAGATCTCAGCATGTCTAGCTCGGCCTGCAGCTCCCGGATCTTCTTCTTCAGCCGGATGCAGTTGGGGCAGAAGGAGGTGGTGGGGATTTCATGGGAATTGCCTTGTACGGAGGCCAGTGACAGCTCAGTTGGACTGTCTGCTTTGAGTGACAGGGGCTCTTCTTCCTCATCTTCCAGGAAGCCCACCTCTTTGGCTGAGCTGAAAGAGGAACCGTGGGGAACCTTCCATTCCCCCTCGCTCCGGTTTCTGCTGAGGTTCAGGGAGCTGTGCTGCATGGCACTGCCACAACTCTCAAAGATGTCTTCAGCCTGGTATTTCGGTGCTTTTCTGATGGAAAGCGGCGTACTCGTCGCTAACCGAGTCTCTTCAAATCTGGCAGACTCCAAGGAAGCTTCCAGGACGTCTTTGAAGATGAGGTCAATCTTTTTTTTCTTTGTTTGGGGGTGGGATTCCCCCTCGTCACAGCTGCGCTTGTAGGGGCTCTTGCCTTGCTTTAAGGTGGCGAGTTGGAGTGGGCCCCGCAAGTCCTCTTGAGTTTCCACATTCCTTTCTGACATTTCACTCTGCAACTTCTTCTCTCCTGGAAAGGAAAACAAGTGGTGGGGATTATCACCGGGAACGCAGCAACTTCCCTCAATCTAAAATTCAAACAAAAAATATATATATAAAAAAATAAATAAATAAAAGAACAAAAAGGCAGGCTGAATCCCTGCAGGTCTGCACATTGCATTACAAACCAGGGGACTGACACAACTCAGTTGGAAACCAAGGCTCGCGAGAGGAGGAGCCCTGCTAATGGGCAACGTCTGCAAAAACCAGAGACAGTCCTGGGTAGCCGCAGCCGAGTAGGACCCACACACTTTAAAGAGAAGAGAAGCTCCAGGTAGCTTGTTTTAACCTAAAGGTATAACCACCCTGCGCTGGAAGAGGACTACGAGGAGGTGAAGGACTACGAGGTGACGGACTGATCGTGGTGGAACCTAACAGCTAGAGCCCGAGAAGCCGTCCGGGCTGGCTGGAAGACCTGTGCCTGTTTTGACTTGGTAAAAGGTATCGAGCGTACAGCAAGTGCAGCGAGAGATTCGGACCGTTTGGTGACAACCCCAGCATCCGTGCCCAAGATGGCACACACCACCTGCGAGCCCCTGGGCTCTTCTTCACTTTGGAGGCTGCTCCAAGCAAAAATAACTTGCACTCTTAAAGCCCAAAGGGACTCATTGTCAAATGAGCTACAAGCGGGTGAATGCCCTCCAAGGATGGGGACATCTAGCTTGTCCCGGTGGAGTCTAAGAGTGTTGGCTATTCAGTGATTTATTTTTTTAAAAAAAAAACAACAACCCAACAACAACAACAAAAAAATAATAAAAGCAACCTCATACAAACTATTAATTGTTTAAAATAAAGGGAATAGCCAGATTTCCTTACCTGGAAATTCAAAAGACGATAGGTTTGGCTCAATTTCCATCATTCTTCTATCTTGTAAATAACTTCAAGCATTGATGGCTTCCCAAATAAGACGCTGCGTTATGCTGATTTTTGGTTTTGTTTGCTTTTAAAGCGTATTCATGCTTTTGTAAGAGTTACAGAGCAAAAGCTACCATTCCCTCTCTAAGGAGAGCAATGCTAAGAATGCAGAAAAGATGCAAGACTCGAAACAGTTAGAGTAAGGCACCGTAAAAAAGGGCTGGCCCGAATGGCAGGGATTTTTGCACTGGGATTTGATGCTGGCTGGCAAACCCAGCCACTCCTTGAGGGGATCCATAACAACAGATCTCATTTTCCAGGCATTGATGAGAATTTCTGTGGGCAAAGCTCTGAGTCTCTGTCCCAGCATTTCCCCTGTTACTGACTCTAGCGGCTACGGGCAGAGGCAAGGATTTAGAAAATAGATTCTTCCTTTTTTCCCGCAACCCATGGGAAAAACTAGAAATTCACAAGACAATCCCTGCTGTTACGGGTCTCAACTCCATTGAGAAACCCACCAAGAGAACCAAAACCCAGGAAACCACGTTTTCTTTCTGCGAGTCAATAAAGCACGCCACTTGGCTCAACAGGCCCATCGCTGGGGGATTTCAAACCTTCTAAATAGGAAGTGACTCAAGAGGTTGTGGTGCTGTTCCCTCACCACCTCCCAGGGCCCTCCCAGCTGAGGCTGGATGTGTCCCGCAATGGCTGCGATGCTCCATTTTAACAACCTCTCTGTGCTCCTTTCACCAACGCAGGCTGAGCCTGGCTTGCCACAGGATGAGCTCACCGAGATGCCAGGGAAGGTTTCTCTGATGGCCTCTGCAGCTGCAGGGGTTTCTACATGAGCGTGTGGTAGGCTGTGGCACGTCCCGAGAAGCCCAGAGGCAGGTCTTCACCACACTCATAGCACAAAGCAGGCAGTGAGGGACCATTTCAGCTCAGATGAACCATGACACCACATGTCTGTATGGCAGGGCAATCACTCCTGGCCTTGGTGGCCCTCCAGAGCAGCTTCTCCAAGGGCATAGTCTTTCTCTTTGCAGTACTTTCAGAAGCCATCTGGACAACTAACGTGTGCACGGCATGCAGCAAAATCACTGCAGCCCATACTTCAGTACCCAGCCATGTTTATTAACATAAAAAAAGCACGCTCACACAGCTGTCAATTCAGAAGTGGGAATTGCCCAAGTACAACCATCAAGATGTTAACACTGCAAGTGCATCGTAACTCCAAGGTGATGGAGGATAACCAGCTTTTTCAGAAAATCTTGTCCACCCCATGGTTAAAGAGGAGACACCTTTTACCAAGTCAAGGCAGCAACAGCAGCTGTGTAATAATGCAGATGGAAATCTTAATTAGAAAGTTCTACGTAGCGTGGCTGCCTCTCTGAGGCCCTGCCATTCCGTGGAAAGGCCTGGAAAGAAATGCCCTTCATTAACTTCAGGTCTCAGCATCCTAGAGAGGAACAAATGCATTGAGGATTTTTGCCTTCCTCTAAAGCTTCCCGCAGTGCTGACATCACACTGCCCTAAAGAACCTCTAGGTTTGCTCCAGCACAGCTACTCTTTAAGATAAGATAACCATTTTTGTCCAGAGGAGAATACAGTCTGACAAGTACAAAGCCTCCTGTACGTTGGACATGCGCTCTAAGGTTGTGAGACTAAGGAGTCTCTAGCTGATGTCGCGCTGCTCCCAAATTATCTTTCTGAAGAAAGAGGAGATAAATTAAGCGAGGAAAATGGGCATACAAACACACCAAAGAAAGCTCTCGTTCATGTGTACACCAAACCAGCTGGAGCACCCTCACACCAGTTGCTCGCAGGAGCCAGAGAAAGCAGCACGTTCAGAAGGAAAACTTCGTGGGACCTGTCCGTGGGGCCACCAGCTGGGCAATCTTCCAGCCAGAAAGTCTTGTGCCAGAGAAGCTCTCTGACCCCTGGGCTTTGTTTGAGGCCCTCGCAGCACACACACCACATGCCACACCACGACACAGGACACGACACGACACAGCACGAGTCTATCTGGTGTGACCTCCATCTCTTGCACGACCCATCCATCCAAACCGCACCCAGAGGTGCTCTGCTTCTAGAAACGCAGCCATCTTCCGAAACCTCTGCATCACCTACTTCACCTACCACACGTGGTCCAACAAGTGTGTGGCAGCCCCAGGGGACCAGGGGGGAGGCTGGGAAGGGAGGGGACTCACCGCTCGTGAGATTTCTGTTGATGGTCTCCTGGGACATGCTGTGCAACCGCTTCATGTAATCCTCGCTGTACCAGACCCGCAGCTTCTCCCCGGGGTGGATGTCACGGCAGACACGGAAGTAAATCCTCTCACTGTGCTGGAAGGCCATCAGGTTCTGCTCCCTTTCCTCCCGGGAGATGATCACGTACCTGAGGGCGAGGTGACAAGGTAGATGTGAAGCACAAACTTTTCTCCCGTGCCCCTCCTTTGCACCAGAATGACACCCACCATGAAGCCAGAATAACCTTCAGAGAGAGCCATCAACACAGCCAGACTGGGAAGCACAGAGTTAATAAGTCATGGTGTGCAAACTGCCAGAGGCACAGGACAATGAGTGTGGGCACCCAAGGAACACTAAGCTGTTGGGTCCATTTCTGCTGTGGAACGGATGATGGCAAAGTACATCCAACCTGAAGGAATATCTCTGCCAGCAATGGTGACACGGACTCTCATGGGCTGAAATTTCTTTGCCTAGTGATGGAAACGAGGACTTCTGGATTCCCCACCATCACTTCACATCCCAGGGCCGCCTCCTTTGTTCTCAGGAGCATCCAGAATATGGCAGGGTCCCTTTGCCTGTCTCTTTCCCAAAGGCGCCATCTTCTTTTTCTGGCAGAAAAGAGATTTCCTCGCTTCTCTCCCCTGGGACAGGCAGAATTGAGGTACTCAAGGTAGATACAGGCACACCTGATGGACGTGGGGGTGTTAGCTGGTTGTCCAAAAGAAAACCCAAGGACATGCCAGTACTGGAAAGTTTTGCACTTGAGCATTCAGTGGGGTGTGACATCAAAATACAAACAGCCCCGCAAATCTCAGGAAAGCCCAACGTCACGTTTTGGGGATCTCCTAGCAGTGCTGACAAAAAGATCACTTTCTGGGCACGGGGTTTATTTTCCCTGTTTAAGCCAACTCAATTACAGCTCAACAGAAATGTCTTATTTCGCGCTCCAGACCAGTGGTCCTCTGGGCGACTTGGTGAAGACCGAGAGCTGTTGCTAGGATTGTATGATCTGCTCTCTCACGCTCCCCGTGTTCTTGCTAGAGGAAATGGAAAAGGCTTGGTAATACTGGTTCCAGCTGCCTCCAAACATGAGCTCCTAACACCCACCCACAACCAGGAGGAGGCCCTGTCATGGTAGGTAGAGACCCAAGAGCAGATCTGAACAGTTTGCAGCCAAAAGCTTCTCCTTCTCTCAGGCCATTTCCCTCCATTATTCATCATTCCCTGCATTAGTAACATCAACGAAGGCAAGTGGCGCGTGGCTCCTCTGGTATCTGCTGCCACCACTCCTTGTCCAAATGCCCCCTGCGTCCCACAGGGATTTCTTTGGCTTAAGAAATCCATCAGTTTTTCAGTTTTTCCTTCAATGCTCGCCCTTTCTCCAGCCACGTGCACGCACAAAGATGCGAGCCTGACCGCGTGTGATCACACCAACCCACCACGCACCTGAAGTCACAAACTTGGTGAAACTTGTCACAAAACGCAGAAAACCTGTCTGTGGTTGGAGTCTGGGACTGCCCGAGGCTCCAGCAATTCTGGTTTTAAGGTGAAGCGACTGGTGTGCCTGTAACCAGCTGTGTTCTTCCTAGGGTGCGCTCCGCAGGATGCTCTGCAACCTCCAGCAATTATTTAAATGGCAAGCTGTGGCATGGCCAAAATTAGCCCAACATTGGCTTTTATTAACCATCATTTTACTGCTGATTGCAAAACAAAGGAACTTTTCAACACCAGTTCTGCATATTTGAGAAGAAACAGAGGCCTGCACCAGGGCGGTGGGAGGGGAGGTCCTGCAACAGCACACAGCTGGCCCTGCCAGGCTTGTCCCTTCTGGGGACTCTCTCCACAAAAGGTGGATCAGAGGGCATGAGAGGGACAGTCCTCAAGATGCAGCACAGGAGATCCTACAACATCTCTCCCCAGTCCAACGAAACGCCAGGATGCTTCCCAGCACCAGGTAAGGAGAGACCCTGCGGCTGCTCTGCATCCCCAGACACCAGCGGTGGGAAGATCAGGCTGCCCCTGCGACGGAGCCTCGTCACCTGCAAAGATTCATCACCCCGAAGTCACTCACAGCTCCTCAATCAAACACTGAGGACCGAGCTCCCTGCAGCTGGTGGCACTGGGGGACTCACGGCGCACCAGCAGGACTGTCTAGAGCGTTCCCAGCAAATGTCTGGGATTTGGCGGCGGGATTTAGAAAATTCTCCAAAACACAACTTTGTGTGGGGGAAGGTGGAAACTATTCCCCCCCAGGGCTTCCTCTTAGTGCGAAGAATTAGATTAAGCATGGGTGTGCTTTTCCTGTTAGCTGCTCTCCTCCCTCCTCCCAAGCTTCTGCCCTAGAGTCTTCTTCAGCCCTTGGGGGTAGAGCGAAGGTGGGATGGTGTGAGCTGGGGCACTGCTGCAGCCCCACAGAGTGGCCACCAGCCACCCACTCCCATCCGGCCTCCTGCAGCCACTGGTGCTGCCCGTGGGTAGGAAGGAAGCCCTTAGTGGAGAGTTGTGGAGTCACCAAGGGGTTCCTTCCCAGCTGCTGGCAGCTTGGAACTGGTTTACGCTCCCAGGGACGGAGTTTTATATCTGGGATGCTCCCCTGAGGTAATGTAAATGGGGGTGAGCTTGCCCACATAATAAATGAGCTGCTTTCGAACGGGCTACGGCGACCCCTGGGGCACTGATGACGCAGGTTATGAAGGGCTGCACGCAACCCAAATTCCACCCCCAGGGATGAAGGGACCTCGTGCCCCCTGCACACTGGGGCTTATAGAATCACAGACCTGTCCAGTTTGGAAGGGTCCTTGCAGATCATTTTGAGTCCAACCATCAACCCAACACTGACATCACCCATCACTAAACTGTATCTCTAAGCACTATGTCAACCAGTCTTTTGACTACTTCCAGGGATGGTGACTCCACCACTTCCCTGGGCAGTCCATTCCAAGGCTTAAGAACCCTTTCCATGTAAAAATTCTTCCTAATCTCCAATCTGAACCTTCTGTGGAGAAACTTGAGGCTATTTCCTCTTGTCCCATCGCCTGTTCCTTGGGAGAAGAGACCCATCCCTCCAGCTATATCCTCCTTTCAGGGAGTTGGAGAGAGCAAGGAGGTCTCCCCTCAGCCTCCTTTTCTCCAGGCTTAACACCCCCAGCTCCCTCAGCCTCTCCTCACAAGACTTGTGCTCCAGACCCCTCACCAGCTGTTGTCCTCCTCTGGACCCACTCCAGCCCCTCAATGTCCCTCCTGTCACAAAGGGCCCAAAACTGGACACGACACTGAGGTGGGGGGCCTCACCGGTGCCCAGTAGAGGGGGACCATCACTGCCCTGGTCCTGCTGGACACACTGTTCCTGATACAGGCCAGGATGCTGGTGGCCACCTTGGCCTGGGTTAGAGCCAGGCGCTTTGCAGAGCCCAGAGGAAGTCCCTCCACAAAATGGCAGGCCGGGGCACAAACTGCTTGCTGAAGCGAAGAGAGGCTGTACCAGCCTGCCTTTACTGCCATATCTTCTCAAGGATGAAGTCCTCAAGTCCTGAACAACCCCTCCTGCCAAGTGGTCAGCCCCCTTCCTGATGCCAACACTCAAGCTGCATGGAGGCAAGGTGGCCAGCTGGGCATAGGTGCCCAGGACAGCCATGGCTCAGCTGACACAAGCACTGGGCACAGACAGGCATGGCCTCACCTGGACAGAGGGTTTCTCAAGGGACCACGATGCCCAGAGGAAGAGCAAGGTTGGGACGAGCATTGGGGCAGACCTGCTCACCCAGAGCTGCTCTCAGTCCTGCAGCAAATGGGTCATTTCATGTCCTGCTCGGTCCCTGGAATGAGCGAGGCTCAAGAACACCATAGATTCTGCCCAGGCTACTCAGGATCAGCCATTGCATCAATGGAGAACTTTTATGACCCATGTGCAGCTACTGGGGCTTCAATCAAGGCCATGGCTGTGAGAGGCAAAGCTCCTTGTTCCGTAGGGGCACCTTTCCCCAAAACCCATCTTTGTATCCCTTTTTTCTAAGCCACAGCCCACTCAGAACACGAAATTGCCAAGCTTTGTGATGGCCCAGTGAGCATCCCCAGAAAAACATCAAGGTAGATATTGGCAGCTGGGACCATTCCTCCCCAGGAGAGACAGTGAGGAAGACTGAAAGCCCTGCAGTTGGAGGAAGGCTTAGGCTTCTGCCCCCCACTCCTGCTCCCC
Organism: Scolopax mira; assembly: GCA_004320125.1. Classification (NCBI taxonomy): domain Eukaryota; kingdom Metazoa; phylum Chordata; class Aves; order Charadriiformes; family Scolopacidae; genus Scolopax; species Scolopax mira. The sequence continues at coordinate 66,871 of BJBW01010342.1, read as the reverse complement.
AGAACTTGCCCCATGCCTCCCCGACCCACTGTCCCCACCGGCCACCAGCCCTTCCCAGATCAATGCCAGACACAAAGGGAGGAGGTGGATCCCACACCAGAGAGGTGCCACCAAGCCCAGGCAGATGCCGTGGGGTGCCATACCCACCAGCTCTCCCATGCCCAGCGCCCTCCAGGAGATCCAGCATCCCTGAGAGGCTCGTTACCAGCTCAGGCAAAAATTGTAGGAGAGAAACAAATGACTCAACAGCAGCGGTGTTAAAAGTCTTATATATTTATTGCATTCTTAACAAAAATACTTTTAAAGAGAGAATTCTGTCAGCACGTACAAGACATGGAGATACTGGGGTCGAGCACAGCAGGTTGCTTTGACACAGGCACTTACTTCTACAGCCAGTTAACACGGTGGGTACAGGAGGAAGTATCCTTTGCCAGTGGGTACAGAAAAGCCATTCCACCAAGGGGTCTACACAGGGCAGGAGATACGTTCCCAGATCTCGGGCCAATCTGTAACAGTCCACAGAGGAAACTAGGGGAGACATCAGGCAGTTCATAGCATAGGGTGACCTTCCTCTTGACCACAACCCAGCCTTTGGGGGGGGTTGTCTGCATTGAAGGCTGACAACAGGCTTCTTGCTCGTAAACGCATCTGTGTGGGCAAACTGGTGGCAGCAATGGTGCCAACTCCCTCCAGTGCCCAGCACCTGCAGGAGCTTCCTTCTCTGCAGACCTGAGGGTTCCTGAAAGGGACCCCCCCCATGGACAACATCAGCTAATCCTATCAGTATTACCGATGGGAGAACATCATCAGGGTCCAAATATTAAAAAAATAACAAATACTACTTCTAATCTACAGCAGCAGCCCTGTATTGACTCAGAAAGCCTTTAAAACGTATCGCCACCTTTTTCAGTTCTCTTGTGATTCATAAATCAGACCCACTTCTACCAGATCTCCAATCTTCCCTTCAACTGAATCATAGAATGGTTAGAGTTGGAAGGGACCTTAA
>BJBW01010342.1:0-65750 GCA_004320125.1 Scolopax mira | reverse complement strand
GGGCAACCTGTGCCAGTGTCTCACCACCCTCATTGTAAAGAATTTCTTTCTGGTGTCTAATCTAAATTTCCCCTCTTCCAATTTAAAACTGTTGCCCCTTACCCTGTCCCTGCACTTCCTGACAAAGGGTCCCACCCCAGCTCTCCTGAAGCCCCTTCAGATATTGGAGGGCTGCTCTAAGGTCTCCCCAAAGCCTTCTCTTCTCCAGGCTGAACAACCCCAGCTCTCTCAGCCTGTCCACACAGGGGAAGTGCTCCAGTCTCTGATCATTTTCATGGCCTTCCGCTGGACCTGTTCCACCAGGTCCATGTCCTTCCTGTGCTGAGGACTCCAGAACACAAATGTTGCAACAGAAGTAAAACACCCTCAGAGGCAGGCAAGCGAGTACTACCCTGTTCTGGCCACAGCACTGGGAGGAACATCCTCAGCATTGAAACCAGCCTGGGTCACTCCTCAGAAGAAAAGAGGTTTTTCTTCCTCCTTGCTGGACCTCTACTTCCTCGAGCAAGAGCCTTTTACCCCACCACTAAAAATAAATTACTCGAATTAGAATTACAGAACAACTCAAAAGAAGAAGGGAAAGGCACATGAGGAATGCCTGACGCAGCAGACGTGCAGTGAGCTCTCCAGGAGAGAAGCCAGTGCACGGTACTGCCAAAGGACAGGCCAGACAGACTAACGAAGATCCTTCAAGATCAAATAAGATGAGCAATCCTTCTGCTATACTGAGCTGCCTATGGCTGATTCCGCTGAAGTTTATACAACTTTTTGGCGAAGCCTGTAGTCCAGACATGGCAAGACAATGTGCATTCAGATTGAATAGTTTCCTGCAACCCACCGCCACCTACAATTGGACAACCTGGAGAGCGTGGGTTCCACCTGAGCCCTCTTCCCTGCTGAAGCCTAACAAGACAGTGATATTATCCAGATTTTTCCAGGCATGAGGCCAGCACAGTAGATGCAGATGGGCAAATCTAGAATCAGAGAATCCCAGAATGACATGGGATTGGAAGGAACCTCTGGAGATCATCCAGTCCAACCCCCTGACAGAGCAGGGCCACACAGAGCAGGTCCCATAGGAACGTGTCCAGGTGGAGTTTGAATGTCTCCAGAAAAGGAGACTCCACAACCTCTCTGGGCAGCCTCTGCCAGGGCTCGGCCACCCTCACAGGAAAGAAGTTCCTCCTCATGTTTAGGTGGAACTTCCTATGTTCAAGTTTGTGCCCATTTCCTCTTGTCCTGTCCCTGGGCACCACAGAAAAGAGACTGGCCCCTTCATCCTGACACCCTCCCTTTAAGTATGTATAGGTGTAGAAGGAGACAGACATGTTGTAAAACAGCTGCCACATATGTTGTCACCACCTGAGGTGACATTATTAAAGCTTAGTTTCAGAACTGGGGTTGTATATGGGAACCTCATGCAGCTCTCAAGCAATTTGAATGCTGTACCATAGTTCCTTCTGGTTCCTTCTCACAGATGGAATCTGCGTGGGGAAAGCAAGCAGCAGAAAACCAACACTGCTTCGATTTTTACTTAAATATCTGTGAATTTAGATTGTAAACTCTTCACGATAGGAGACTATGGTAGAGATCCCACCCTACATAACACTGAGTAAGCGCGAAATAACTGTACTGAAGTTGACAGAATTACAGCAACACGCAACCAAACTGTTCCTGAGGTCAGAAGAAAGCCCTCCATCTGTGTAGTCTCTCACATTTTGAAGAGGGTGAGGTGGTTCAAATCTGAAGATTACAGCATGCAAGGCAATCCTACCGTATGATTCTGCATTTTAACTGCAATTGTGAAGAGTGGGGTAGGGTTTTCTTTGACCTAAGTGCATTGCAGCACTGCAGGACCCGGGCACTTGCCAGAGCAGCCCTTCAGTTGCTCAGACCTGTCCTCTTGTCCTCAACACCGTGTCTTCTAACTTTCCCTGCTCAAACTCTGCTTTTCCACCCACCCTCCCCAAAACCCGGCTGTGAGTCTCAGTAAGCCCTGGACTGCCCATTATTGCTGAACACAGGATAAAAATAACGAGCAACAGGAATCTCTAGAGCCGTGGGGATGTCTCTCTGCACAGTGCATACGCTCATTTGCAGGAAGATGATGGGACAGCAGTAGGGAGGGTAAATTTCTGGGTTGATTGCACAGGGAGCTCTGTAATGCACTGTAAATAACGTTTCACAGGCACTAGAAGATCTCACTATCACAGGAGATAAAGATTCCTATTGCATCTCTTTGCTTATAGAGCGTTCAAACCCCAGGGAACGCCAGTGAAAGACTCCTAATCTCTATCAACAGGAAGATGTCCTACAACCCAAGATTTGTGATTCCTCTTGGCCATCACAGGGGGCCAGCCCTACTGCTCAGCTGCCATAACTCATGCTGCTCTATTTGCTAGGAGGGAGAGGGATGGGCTGGGGTGGCTGCTGACCCTCCCCACAGAGTACTGGATGGCATGGAGGGGCCATGTGAGCATGCAGCAGCTCAGGAAGGAGCACCCTTCTTTACTCCTCATGAAGCAGACTAAAAATGGTGTTTTCTCTTTCGTGACCTGGTAGTCCGTGCAGGAGGAGCCTGTTTTGGGGACTTTTGGTTAGATGCTGCACGGGGCTCAGGTTTTGAGCAAGCTGCTTGCAGAAGAGACCCCTGCATGACACCAGGATCCTGGACCCTACAGAAAGCCTGGACCCCGTCACGGATTTTCGACAGGGTCTGGCACATCTGGCCGAGCTGGCTGGTGAGCTCAGCCATCCTCTGACTGATAACATGCATGCTGTCTGCCATGTCTCTGTGAACAGCCACCAGCTCCTGGCAGAACTGCCGGAACAGGTCTGTTTGCTGCGTGTGGGCATGGAGAAGCTGGCGATCGAAGCCGGAGAGGGGTGGGCTCCTTGTGCAGGGGCGCGAGGGTCTGCAGGATGAGGCGGCGCGCGGGGACGGACGATGCAGCTCCTGCCTTTGGCTGGTCACTTCCGAGTGCTCCGATGAGGAAGAAGTGCAGAGGAAGGAGGGCCTGGAGAGCTGGGTGACTCCACCGGCACCAGCCCCCTGCAGCGACGAGAAGCGGCGCTCCCGAGAAGTGCCTGGCATCTCCTCGTCTTCATCAGCTTAAACAGAAGAGGAAGCATGAATTATGAACGTGAAATCCCTCACAACTCTGACTTCTCTTTCATGGTATCTCAAAACACATGGAAAAAAGGGTTTTCCGCTCCCCCCTGTCTGCCAGTGGAGACCAGCCTGTAGCTCCTGATGCTTAACTCAACATGCACGTGCTGCAGCACCTGGGTTAGTACCTGGGTGACAAGCTCAGCTGTAAGAGGCCTAAAGAGCAGGTGAACCCACTCAACCAAGGAGGAATCCAAGCTGCCGTGGTATCCTGGACATAGTATTGGTCATGACTAAAATATAAACCCATTTTAGACAGTAGCAATGCCTCCTCTTCCCCAAAACCATAAGTAGCTGGAATACTACAACATTTTGGAGGGACGAAGGCTCCTGGCCTTTGGTCCAGTCTCGGACCACACTGACACATTCAGTTCCTCAGGCCAAAACTCTGCTTCCACGAAATGTCTTACAACCTCTGCACTGAGGAGAAGCACAGACAGAGTATCTGCTGCTCACCAAACCTGTACTGCAAGACCACTGCATGGCTTGGCATCACTAAGATAAGCAGGCAGTTAAGCACAGCAGCAACAGGCCCCTGTATTAATTGGGAAAGTATACTCAATGCAAAACCCAAACCAAAGCAGAACACCATGGGAAAGTTCTCATTAGTCTGATAAGTATCTATTGATGGGCCAGTTCATGGGTACAGGCACATCAAGAGGAAGAAGAGACGATACTTCACTTGTTGCAACTGCCCACTGTCTCCTTGCACAAGCTGTACTCATTTTACACCTGAAATAGCCCAACTGGCTTCCAAGAGAGATGCAAAGAACGACCAAGTCCCAACTTCAGTTCCTGAAGATCTTTGTCCTTGCTTTCCCACTAACAACATTCCTTCAGACATGAGATAAGACCTAAGGCGGTAGGACAATGCCACCCACGAAGTGTTAGTTGGCTCACTCTCCAAGAAGGTATTCCCTCCTTCTCTTCTTTGTATCCCTAAAAGCTCACGGACCAAGAATCCACACCTCCACACAAGAAAACCACGGATACGCAAGTGGGGAAAGAAACTGTGAGAAGCAGCTGGAAGTTGCCTGAGAGTTGTAGTGGAAAGAGATTAACCTAGAAAGCAGGGCCAGCAGTTTCTTAAAAAAAAAACACCCACAAAAAACCACCACCAACAAAAAAACCAAACAGTGAAGAAGGGAGTCATCAGCCTTTTTCACAGTGCTTGTGCTGGGCCTTCAGATCACCAGTAAGAAATCACCGGTGGCCTAGCCTCAGAGCAGAGGCACCAGTGATCGCTGAGCCCCCCCAGCAGCCCTCTTGGAAGATGGTTACCATGCCTTGATCCATGAGGGACTGGCACATGCTTCTCACTGCTGTTTTATTGGGGTACATGTAAGATGAAGAACTCCTAATCCTTTACAAACACTTTTTCACAGACTGGAGGTAGTTGCACTTCAACTACAGACGGTCCCTCGCTGGTAGGATTAATTCAGACTTGTGACCCTCTAAGAAAGCAGAATCTGAAGAATGGCTACCCTTAGAAGACAGTATGGAAAAGGACTAGATAAAAAGAAAAAGAAGATGATCTTAACTTGCGAACAGCTTTCCCTCAATCCAGCTCAACACCCCACCATCACCAGAGCAGGCCGCCTTGAAACCAAACACAGCAACTCAGCATCTCCCGAAACACACAGTGCTCTTCTGGTGTCAAACTGATTTATGCAAGCATAAGACAAAGAGGTGTTAAGGCAATGATACTTACAGCTTGTTGATGGGCTGTCAACCACGTCCAGATCCGCTCTCCGGAAGCCGTGCATCTGGCGTGACGAATGCAGCGTCGACTCGATGGCTCTCTCGTGGGCGGTCAGGACGATGGCCGAGGGCCGCCCCGTGCTGCCGGGGCTGGAGAGGGACCTCTGCATGAATGCCAGTTTGTCCTTGGTCCTTCTCTTCATGTCGTCCCATCTGTGTTTAATGTCTTTTACAGACCTGGGGACCTGGCTGACTGATGTGATCTGCCTGGCTATGCCTTCCCAGATCTTGTCCCTGTCAGCATGGGATAGACGCATTGTCTCCCTCCCAAACAGCATGGCTTCGTTTCGGGTCACCTCAGTGACCAGAATGTCCAGTTCTTCCTTGGAAAACTTGGGCTTCCTCTTTCGTTCAGCCATGTTCCTTGGGTTGAACATCCCACAAAGCACAATTGGGTAAAAGGAAATCAGCGCAAAGCATCCCCCTGCATCCAACCATTTGGCCAATGCGGCACCAGGGCAAGGAGGGGGGGGGGGGTCGGTAGGATCCAGCTCCCCCCACTCCACAACAACCTCTCAGTTTTCCTCAATTGCACCAGGGCAAGGCAGCAAGGCAGCCCTTTTGTTTTTAAGAGGCAATTTTCAAGCTTAAGGAAAAAAAACCCAACAGAACCAAAACAAACACCAAGTGACACTAGTGTGAAGGAGCACTAGGGCAAGGCAGCAAGGCAGACGTTTTGTTTTTAAGAGGCAATTTTCAAGCTTAAGGAAAAAAAAAAAACCAACCAAAACCAAAACAAACAGCAAGTGACACTAGTGTGAAGGAGCCTTCTCAGTTTTACAGTTAAAAAGGAGAACTTTACGCTTCGTCTGATGCCCTGACTGACGTGTGAGAATCTCAGCATGGCCTCACATCACCCGCCGTGCTTTGGGCACAGATAAAAAGCATGAGAACTCACAATCAAAGTAAAAAATTAGCTCCTAAGATGTCACAGCTCAAAAATGGGCTCTTGAGGAAATTCGGAAGCCCAAAACCTGCCTGGCACAACACACAACAGGACGTTTCACACCACTCTTTCTCTTAAAACTGTCAGGATGTCACGCAGAGGCTACACTGAACTGGGTTTCTTTTCAGGGAAGGGACATTTCAAGTAGTCCCAGGGAATTCCTGCCCCTTGCTTTTCTTCAGCAGCAGGGAGGGGGGGCTGCACATCCATCATTTGCTTCTCACAACAAGCTCTTGTTTTACTCAGAAATGGTTGTTGTTTCTTATTGTTCTCAAAAGGGATGAGGCCACCCACTTGCTTTTTCCTGGACGGGCTGGGCTGTTGCTGCTGCTGGTTTCTGGTGCTTCTAATGAACAACTCATGGCCTCAGCCCATTGAGAAACCCCAGTGGGACAGTGGAGAGAGGAGAAATCCACAGCCCGGGCAGCAGACACCTGTATATAAGCATGCAAAACAGCCCTGAAGGGATCAGAAGGGCACGGAGGAGCAGACTGGTTGTGAAAACTCCGTACACCTTGAGTTGAATTCTAGCAGCGCCAAGGAAAATGCCAAAATGGTTACTCCAGTGCTATATGTTAGAAAAGACGTGTTTTGCATGCCTTCATAAAAGTAAAAGCATTTTTTTTTACAGAGGTCAACCTCTGATGTTCACGTCATACAATCCGTCACACTTTAAAATGAAGTTCTTGGATAGAAATCTACACGAGTATAGAGTTATGGTGGAGAAAGCAACACTCATCCGAGGCAGAAGACTTCAGTGTTAATATAAATCACTCCAAAAAGCTGACACTACAAACCCAGAAATTTAATGTTTACAAGGGATATTAAGATGGAACATACAAGAAATAAGACATTTGAATGGGTTAGGGCACCTAACAACTCTAAAGTGATACCATGGAAGGGAAATCCTATTAGTTTTCTTTCTGCTTATCTAGATATATACTAGTAGGTACCATCTACTAGCAATGTTGTCTTTGGTTTCATTTAATTTAGGACCTACTGTTAGCATCTTGCTAACAGGGGAATAAGCTCTGGCTGGGATAATTCAGACCTTCCTCTTTCCCAAAATTACATGAATGCCTTGGCTGGATGTCCTGCCTCTGGCAGGCAGACTTTAGCTACCCCGAAGTACTTTCTGAGAAGCTGGTGTAAGCTACTCCCTGCTTGGGGAGGGGCACCACCACATGGGTGGTGGCCCTGCTGGCACCTCCTTGGAGATGGGTGCCTTTCAGTGCTGCTGTGGCCCAGAAAAAGAGGGGTGGTCTGGGACGTGCTCATGTGAAAGGTGCTCGTTGGACTAAGAAAATCTAGAGAAAGGCAGAGTGATCTTTGTCAAACATCATCCCAGTTCCTCCTCAGTGCTGCTACACTGCTGTTTAATGAATCTCACTGGTGTCACTGCCCTCCATCGGGGTACCAGAAGTTGTTAACCTTGGTTAAAGCTGGAAAACCAGTAGGAAATACTGCTCAAATCATACAGGGGGAGCTGGGAGCTACACACATCGACAGGGACAAACATATATGCATCCTTGAGATACTGGTTTGGTACAGCTTCAGTTAGGGAGGGACAGAAAGGAGCATTTAGGGAAGATGGCAATGAAATGATAGAGAAAGCACTTCCTACACTGACCTCAAGGTAAAAAAAAAAAAAAAAAAAAGGCCAAACTTAAAAGGAAAAAGGAGTTCTGCCAGCTAAACACCAGAAAGAGAGAGAAGGCTATGTGGAACACGGAGCAAGGGAACATTTACAACTTGGTTTTTATCACGCTCAGTAAAACTGGGCTTCATGTCTATTCTCCGCAGGTGCCCCTGACAGCACAGTACCACCAGTGCCTCCATGTGGTGGAAACAAACCTCCACTGACAAGCATTTGCAAGATGGCCTGGGTAGGGGTGAGCTTGCAGAAGAGAAGTCCCTCTGGAGCTGCTGGTGGGGTCAGGAGACCCATGCCCCCTCTGCCCTGCTGAATTCGTGGCTGCTGGGACTGGCAAAGATGCAGCGATGGGGAATTCCAGCCCCTTTCAGCTCTTCCCAGGCAGGGCAGCTCAGCAAGAGTATTTAGGACAAGACCTGAACATTCAGATTTTAGGATTTCCTCTCGTTTCCTCCAGTATGACTTGGGTCAAAACTATTTAAGATAATTTAAGTATTCCAACAGCAAACTCACCACGCAAAAAGTAATGTCCTGACCAGTTTTAATCACTTATTCAATTAAGGTTAAGTTCCCAGCAGGCACATTAACCTTCTCCTTATAAAAATGCAGACAGTATTACTGTCAGAGAGACATTTTTCCCCTCAAGCATTTCCTCCAGCATGCCAAAGTGTCCCTGAGAGCCGTCACCGATATTTGGAAGTACCTCTCTGGGGATGCCAGGTGGAGCCCTGCTCCAGAGGAGCCCCAGAAATTCACCCCTCCACCCAGGTCAACCTGAAAGTGCAAAACTCTACAGCTATTTCTTTTAAAAAAAACACATGATGCTGTAAACTATGTGAACAGTGGGAACTTAATGATCACCTCACAAAGATTATCTACTCCACTCTTCTGGGCCTCTCAGAAGCAAGCATATAACCACTTCAGAGACTTGGGGAATTAGTTTTTATTATTTTTTTTCCCCACAGGAACCCTTTGCTCTGCATAAATTTCAGTCTGTAACACGTAAGAACGTTTGCTCCTCTTGCTGCAAAGCAACAGAGATCAGTTTATTGTGTTCAACAAAATGACCTGTGCATAGGCTGGTGGTTTTTACTCCACCTGAGCACATAGGCAGACACAGTTGCCCCGACTTTTTTTTTTCCATTTTATTTTTAAAAGGTCCTGTAAAGCCAAAACAGCAGCTCAGAACTTAACAGATCTACTGATCTAAGCTGATCCTGCTTAGAGAAGTCCATTGCAGCACCTCAGAGCTCCCTTCCAGGCTCTGTTGTTGTGTAAAGACTAAATTGCAGACATCTCCATTATAAGGAGACACAGGATGATTTACAGACCAGTCTCGCTCCCTGTGAGCTCTTTGTTACTGTGTTTGGTGGGGAAAGGGGGCAGAGAGGAAGGTAAAGAAGTGAGGTAGTCTTGCACCAGCCTTTTCACGTGGGCTGAGGTTAGAGATGAATTTGAACTGTGCCAAAAGCCTGAGAACTCGAGTTACTCACGCGTAAGAAGAGATACAGACTGTAAATGCCAAAACGAGCCTGGAAACTGCACGCATGAGGCACTTCACTCCAAAAATAGGTTAGGCACCACCTGTTTGGTGGTACTTCCTATCCTGCATCTCAGTCTGGGCCAAGTGATACACACACAGATGGATGTTTTCTGGACTTTCTGAATTACTTTCATGTTTTCATCAGATTCTTTTTTTTTTTTTTTCTTTTTTTCTAAAAAGTCCCCAACAACTGAATAACAGAGATTCCTCACAAGTAACCAGGAACAACAGCTGGTTCTGTGCAATCCATCAGAAGCCCCAAGAATCCCCATCAGCAGTAATTTATGGTTGGTGTTGGGGATAGCATCAGTTTCACTTGAAGTTTGCTGCCCTCTGTGGTAATCGGTCACTCTGAGCCCCCAGAAAAACAAAACCAGAGGAAGGGAGTGTCACACATCCCTGTAGGTCAAAGCCAGGGAGTTTCCTAAAGTATTGTCAACAACAGCACCTTACTCTGGGCAGAGACAAAGGGTGCGTTGTTCTCCTCAGGAGTACGAGCTCCCAGCATCAGGAATTTGTCTCGACGGACCAAACCAAGAAGGAAAAGGCAAGAGAGGTTTCCATTGGCGTGCCCTTTGCTGTGCTGTGCACACATTGTCCTCACTGGGAGCATGGAAAGAGACTTGGATGTAGTAGTCAAACAACAAAAACAATAGCCAGATCTACAAGAAAAGAGAGGAGCCAGCCCAAGCTGCCCTCCCCATGCCATACCCACCTACCCAGAGGGTGAGGAGATCTGCTTTGCAAAGCACTCCATCTGTGAGTGATGGCAAAGAGCACCATCTGAAAAACAAAAAGAGCGCTGTCTACAGCGTCCTGGAAGCACTGTTTCTGTGGGTAATCTCCATGACAGGTGATGGCCAAGCACAGGCGACCAAGTGCACCTCTGTTTGAAAGCTGGTAACAAACAAAACCTGGGCTTTTTGAGGACTACTGTCTCCCCTTGAACTCAGATTCCATATAATACTGCTATTAGAAGCAATTTTCAAAAGTAAAACCCAAAAGATCAGTAAGACTGGTGTAGCCTGCACAGGTCCTTTCACACACCATTTCCTAGAATAGCTGAAAACATCCCCTTTCCCACAAAACCGTCACCTCCTTGCCTTTCAAGATCATACAGAATGGCCCAGACCACAGTCATCTATCTGGAGTCTCAACCTTGGCAAATACAAGCTTAGGCAAGAACGTTCTGTTCTTTGGTGCTGGGACCATGGGTAGTGCCCTTTTAAAGCCAGACATCAACCTTATGTTCACAGCACTAGGGAGAAGAGTTCATAGGGTTTTTCCTTTCCAACACTCTTGTTTTCCCTCAGTTTCAGAGAATCACAGAATGGTTAGAGTTGAAAGAGACCTTAAAGAGCATCAAGTTCCAACCCCCCTGCCCTGGGCAGGGACACCTCCCACCAGACCAGGTTGCTCAAAGCCCCATCCAGCCTGGCCTTGAACACTGCCAGGGATGGAGCATCCACAACTTCCCTGAGCAACCATTCCAGTGCCTCACCACCCTCACAGGAAAGAATTTCTTCACTGTCATCCAGATCACATAAAGAACTAAGTAGAAAAATCTCACTTTGATTTTTGACCTTTGTGCTCTTTACTTCAAGACATATGTCCCCCTACCTATCCATCCACTGCTTCTTTTTGGAGTGACAATTCCAGCCTCAGCTCAAGTCTAACATCTCTCATCCAGCAGTGAATGAGTGTTAACTACTGTTAAGTCTTACAGAAAAATGAGATCCTTCACTGAACTTTATGAAGCTAAGTGTCAGAACAGCTGCTACCCATGTGAAGACTCAAATGGAGCAAAAGTGGTGCCACCAGCTTTGACCAGCTAGGTCAATCCTGCATCTACCTGTACTTCACACTCTCTCGTCCCTTACCGAGTGACAACTCAAAATCCATGCCAAGAAAACAGTTAACCCCATGCTGGTTTACTCTTGTATGAAATGCCTTCTTGGCAACAGCTGCTTTCAAAATTCAGGAATTCGTTCTTATGCGGGATGGGCTGCAACACGCAGCGATGTCCCACTCTGGTGGCTCACCTTGGGAGGCTGCAAGAGTGACCTAGGCTTTGCAGAGATATGCCAATACTTGAAGCACTGCGTCGCAGTTAAACACGTTCCTTCACTGCTGCAGTTAACAAAAATCCAGCTGGATTTGGGCTCTGCTCTGCCGAGTCTCGGGCTGGCAGAGGGAGTGCAAGTGCAGGCATCATTTCTGCCTTCACTCCCTGTTTCCTCCTAAGGCAGCCAAGCTGACACGACCAATGACAGCCACTGCAGACAATTGTTTCAAGGGAAGCCCAGGAAAAAAAAAAAAAAAAGGGCACCTCTTTCAATGTCTGTCAAATGGGAAAGGACAAAAAGCCCCAAACAGAATCAAATGTTACCTTGGCAATAACACAAAGCATTTTCCTAATATTTTATTTGAACATAAAGCGGGAAAATAATAATAATAATAATGGAGTGATACCTATCAGCATTTGTAAGATTGGATAAATAGGATCATCTTTATTAGTCATGATTCCAGAAAATAGCCATGCTCCATACACACATCCTTGTTTTAGTCCCTTCGACTGAATCTGACTCCAAAAGGTTCTCATCACAGTAAATACTGAAAGGAGCACCAGCACACCCTTTACAGGAGGGTCTGGGGCATTTTGGTTTGCTTTTCTGTCACACAAACCCACAAGGACTGTGTGACGGCCTCTCTCTGGAACATAGAGCCCCAAAAGTGAAGGCAAAAGAGAACCGGACTCACCTCATCCAGTTTGCTTTGGTTTCATCTGTCCCATCGATGGATTTGTAGCGGTTGTTCTTATCAACGATCTGCAGAAGGAGAGAATAGAAGCAGCATGTCAACTAGCTGGTCCAGACAGGAAAAGGTCTAAGACTCTTCAGTTCCAGCCTCAAGTCAGGACATAAAACTCTTTGACATGAATTTTGGCTCTCTGAATAGGAGCTGCTGCCCTGGGTATTTGCGTGGAGGCTCCTCTGAACTGACAAAGAGGTGTTTTCCCAGGTACACACACCCATGACACAGAACTATGGATGCGGCTGACAAAATCGTTAACAGTCTGGAGATATAAAAAATTAACTTCCCTTTCAGGGCAGGTCCAAGACACACATTTATTTTATGGACAGAAAAGCATGGGCAATGTCTCACATCAGCAGCTCTTGAAATTTTTCCCCACCTAAAACTCAAGTCCCACATCTCATTTCTCATAATAAATGATCTCCATCCATCTACTGACATCTCTATCTCATAGGTTAACCAAGGCCTTGTAGCACTGGGGGGGGGGAAAAATAATACAGTTTTTGGTGTCTGCATGTAGATCAGTTCCTCATGGACTGAATCTCCTCCTTGGCCCCTCAGGCCATCTGGTCTGTTCAAACAGACTGGGAGAAGTTTTGAAGGTCTGCAATCTCTAGATGCATTCTTTCCTCTCCACTCAAAATGATTACCAGAGCAGAGTAAGGCACTGGAGGAGCCCTCGAGGTTGAGTGGAAATGGAAGAACATGGTAAGAAGGAGAGAAGAAGCAAGCTCTGCTTTGTGCAGCTGTGAAGTCAACTTCGGTGACGCGGCATCCGATCTCCTTTCACGTCTCTCTACCCTTAAGCCAATTATAAACTAATAATTATGGTGGGTCAATATTTGTCTACTGCTCATGTGGGGCAATGGAAGATCTCCACAAGAAGGGGGAAGATGGCTCAGGTCAGGCTCCACAGGCCCATGAGTCCCTCAGCTCTGAGCTGCATGGCTGGGGTGTCACTTTGTTAGGGAGATACGTCACTTACCAGCCATGAGAAGAATCCTGCAGACTTGTCCTGGCTAGAGATCTGCCCCTCGTAGGGCCCGAAGATGTGACCTTTGGGGATCACCTCGTTCATACAGCGCACGTCGTTCTCCCCGTTGGGCTCCTTCACCACCTCCATTCCTGGCGGGATGGTCAGAGCTGCCCGGTCTGGGATGCCAACAGGCACTGGGGTGTCAGAGACGAACACGGGAGGGCCGTGGTTCGGGCACTCGTCCACAAAGTACTCCTGGCAAGACTCACAGACTGCAGGTGCGAGGGGAGCAGGGGTTAGCACGGGCAGACACAGCTTGTAGGATGCACAGCGCTCAGGACAGCACGCCCCGGCTCTCCAATCTCCCCCCGAGCCCCCTCCCCAGAGCCTGGCCTCCATGTGCACAGGCGCTTCACTGGTTGCTCCCTGGTTTCACCACACGTCTCCCAGCGTGGGCTCTGCCCCAACCCACACCTGCCTGACCAACGCCGGTGCTTGCCTGGGCCCTACGGAGATTGGCCCATGGAAAGACCCTGTAACAGTCCACAGAGACAGAGGTTGGGAGCTCCTCGCACACCACCAGTTAGCACCAATGTCCTCCAGCCAAAACATTTGATTCCCCATGCACCGGAGGGGAACTAAAAGAAGCATCCCTGAAAACAAATACCATCATCATACAGCCTTCATCCCGTGCTGGGGAGAGAGACTGCGTCCCCAGGCAGTTGCCCTGTGGCCAGACAAGGATTGAGACTACCATGTGATATTTTTTAGGCATGCCAACGTAACTGGCACCTGTTTTCTTTCCCAGAATATGGGGTGAGGCAAAGAGCTGCCATCTGGGCGATGCTCCCTTCGCAGTTTCTGAATCTAAGCCATTGGGTCTTGCAGACTCTCGGGGTTTTCCCATGTGCATTTTCATGCTTTCAGCACATTTTCCACCCACCTCCTTACTGCTTCATAGCCCCACCGTGGACAAGCTGTTTCATGCACCAGCTTCCCTATCGAATGTGCCACTCTTTTAGCACACAGATTTGCCCTCAGCTTTTTTCTTCCCGGCTTCCCACCCCAAACCAGCAGGGCACCTTGCTAGCAAAAACCCAAGTCTATATAAGTGGTGGCATTGCTCTCGCCTCACTCATGAGACACTTACACCAGAAATCCACCTGCTGAAAGCTCTTGGTCATGATCAAATCCCGTTTCCCTTTCAGTTTCTTGGGCTCTACCTCCATGGACTGCCGGTCAGGCCTTCCAGAACTGGGAAGGGAACAACAAAAGATGACGTTAACCTACCAAGCCAGTGCACAAGAGAGAAGCCACCACACAGAGCAGACATGTAGTAGGTGACCACCCCTGTCATACACCTCAAGGCAGACCTCACAAAGCAGGGTTTTAATAACTTTGAGAAGTTCAAGGGTATCCCTCAAAACCAATTTAAGCCGGGGGAGAGGTGAAGAGAAGGTGATTAGAGTACATCAGACCCAAGGTCAGCTGCATACCAAGGCTGTCCATACTCCTGGTCCTGGTGCGGAGAGCAGGCCTCTGTTTTTATCGTCACCATCTCCCCTAAGGAAGCCTGGGTCTGGATCAAACAGTCCTTCAAGTTTTCACTCATGTTCTGAAACAGAATGAAGGAAAGGAAGAGGAAAAATGAGAGGCTAGGAAAAGACAACTTTTCTCACCCAGGAACCACAGCCTTCCTCCCCCAGGCCAGGACGTGGCCAGCATGGCAGGCTCCCTCCCAGCACCATGAGCCACCACACAGTACAGGTCATCTAGGTGTGCATGGAGGTGGAAACCCATATCCCAAGCTGGGGAGGGAAGAGCAGCTCAGTTGCAGGTCAGGTGAAGAGGGCGAGACACCACAGAGCGACCCGAGGAGCTCCAGCCACATCTGACAAATGGATGTCCACCATCCTGGTGGACTCCATCAAAAATGCTCAAGTCATGGTTGCTCTACCTTCCTGTCCCTTATGATGACCGGAGCTGAGCTACCATCACCCTTTTGGCACACAAAGCCCTTAATGATGTCTAAAGACTCCAAAACAATAACACTTCCCTCCTCCCCCTCATCACATGGATGGTGCTAAAGAGAAAATATTGACATGGCAAGCGATGATAATTCAGAATTGGTTTAATTAAGATTTTTGAAAGGGACACTAAGCTTCAGAGCGTCCCAGTTTGAGACAGGGAATAAAGCAGAGCACAGCTCATTTCTTCATTGCATTTGTCTTGAGGCTTCCTCCAAGGCATACAAACTGGCTGCTCAGAGTCAGGCACCACACCAGGTTGGACAGACTTCACAGCTGCCCCCTCCAAAGTCCCCTCTATCCCCTCCCCTTCCATAACTGCTTCCCACTGGGCACCCACAGCATCTGACGGAAGGGCTTCAGGGGCTGGTCAGACCCCTTCTGTCAGGGGAGCCAGTGGAATAGCCTGTCCCCAATCACAACCTGGCTCTGGACACCCTAGAATTTGTGTTCTGAGGCTACAAACCCATGAAAACATAAGTTTTTTTATTCCACACAGGACTGAGCACCACAGAAGCCCGGTCTGTGTTTGTGCCCTTTTTACAGTCAGAGGGAACGCTATTCCCAGCCTTTGGGGCTCCTGTTCGTGCCAGGGGAACAAATGATTAATTTTTCCAGCCCAACTTCTCACATGCTGATGTGCAGCTTGAAAAAAACGCCACATTTTACTGAGCCTGTATCAAGGAAGCACCAGTTAATATTCATATAGTGCTCTCAAAGCAAAGCCTCAATGCAAATACAACCAGATACATGCAAACACATGTACTTTTAAGCCTTTACAGGACGCCCAGCACAAGACACATCTTCTTTCAGCATTACCACAGCGAGTCAAGCAGGAAAGTGATATTAAGGGCAAGGGTGGGCCTCTATTTTGGCAGACTGAGCCCCTGGTGTCTGCATTCTCTGAAGCGAGAGGGAAGCTCTCCAGCCCTGTTCCCACGCACCACAGGGTGCTGCAGGCAGGGGCGACCTGCCCTTCCTGGGGGAGAGGGAAAGGCCTTTTCCCCAAAGGTCTCTGCAGTAAAGCAGCTCAGGACAGGAAAAAAAAAAAGCAGAAAGCAGGAGCCGGGTGAGGGGAGAAAACGTTAAAAACCAAGAACAGTCAGGTGGTGCCCCAGAGCTGGTTAGCTGTGGAGTCTGGGCTGGTGCAGGAGCCCAGGGGGAGCCTGGGGGACAGAGCAAGTGGAGTTCAAATGTCCACAACGCCCAAGGCTTCAGAAGGAGGAGATGGAGATGCCTGTCCCGGAAGAGACACTGGCTTTTCCTTTCCCACTCATCCCTCGTGGAGCCTCCTCCGCTATGGAGCAAGGGAGACCCTGTGATGGTAGAGTCTGGCCATAGCAAGCACTCCCTTCAGTGAACTCCCAGTTAAACTACAGCTTCCCTCCAACAAGAGGGAAAAAACCCCACCAAAAACCAGAAGAAATCCAGTGTTTATTTTCCACACAGAGCTCCTCATTTTCACTCCACGGCAGCCCTCCCCTCTCAGGGTCCTCCTTGAACTCTCTCCAGCTTATCAGCAGCATTCCTGGGCAGCACTGGCTGCAGCATCCGAGATAACACCCTGCTCAGGTTTTCCACGGTTGCATCCAAGCCATGGGAGCCCTGGCTCCTACCATAACCCCCAGGCCACCAGATGCCCCCACCAGCTCTCCTACTCTGCCAGGCTTCAAGACACTCACACAACTCTCTCCTGTCTCACCCAGTATATGCGCAATCACAGCTCCACCACCGACCTGCCACATCAAGGTAGAAAAGATCTATTTTCCAAAGATCTGTAGGGTTTATTACAATTAACGCCCCCTTTCAACCAAAAGCAATCAAATCCCTACCGGGCTATTACATTCTTTTACCGCAAGTCATCAGCAGCCAGCCTAATATCTTAGTTTGCCCAGATTAGGCTTGATATTAGCTTACTTGTTTATGACGAACACACATATTGTTTTTTCAGTCTCTTTACAAATAGGCTTTTTAAAAAAAATAAAATTAAAAAATTAGCATTTATGGCCCAGAGAGTGCTGCTCGGTCAGCCCTTTTAAAACCCCTGGATGCCAAACAGCAAACTTAAAAGCACACTGCTGCAGTAGCTGCTGTTTGGTAATTTCCCAGGCTGCTGCTACAAGAGAGTGCGTTACCCGAGCGCTGGAACCAGTAGCATCACCTCACGTTCCTGCCAGCTACAGGAAAGGAACATTCAACATCTGTCCAGCTTCAGGCATCGGCAGATGACTGTGCTTTTAGGAGACTTTTAACTTCCATTATACTTAAAGCTGCTTTTAACTTTTCTTAATTTTATTGCCACTAGGTTCTCTTTCTTGCTCTTTCTCTTCCCCCTTTAAGTTTTCCTTAGCAACTACAAGATTCCAGTTCACATTCTGTACTTTTCACTCTCTCCGCTTCATTTTTCTTTTTAAATTTTCTTTTTTTAAGGCAATTTTTATAGTTGTGTTGGTTCTAAACACCTAAACGTGAAGATTTTGGGTAAGGCAGAAAAGCAACATGTACACATAAGCAGAGCAGGCTCTTGGGCTACTGCTGAAGGTATTCTAGGGGGTACTCAGCCTCCCACGTGCGTGTCCTGGTGGCCACCATGACAGCACCAGAGGACCTGCTGCAAAGTCCTAGCAGCCTCCTGGAGAAGACAAGCCCTAGGCCAGTGGGATGCTATGAAGATCCAGGTGGTATTTGTCCACAACAGCGAGTCCTTTGGACAGCAAAGGTAGTGGTGGCTGCTGCAAATTCCAAGAGGCATCCCCAGGTTCACAGGCAGTGCCAAGGAACATCTCCCTTCCTCTTTACAAGGTCCCATCCCATTTCTGCACAACACATGTTAAGATCTCCAGCAGCGTTACCACATCGCTCGCAATCAGGGAAACAGATAACACAGGAACACCTGAGCTGTTAATCTCCAACGCAGGGAAAAAAAAAAACAAACAAAAAACCCATGTCCAAAATGGGGTTAAGCATGAATGAACCTGTGAATTCCTGTCCTCAAGTATGCCACTTTTATCACTGCCCCTCTTGTAGTTATTAGTTAACAGCCACAGACTCTTATCTGCGTGGATCAGCCTCCAAAACAGAGCTTTAATTTCACATTTTGCTGGCACGTTTCCCAGATGGGGACATTCTTGCATGTGAAACAGCTGTGTAGGAATCCATCCCCTCCTCGGCACACAGCTCCTTCACTGAGTTTCTCACTGCTGACCTCCTGGAGGTCATCCCCTCTTCCTTTAAGAAAGATCTTGCGTAGCTTGCACCACATTCTAAAGTGCAGGCCCATGGTGAAAGATGGAACTTGAATTCATGTGCTTTTTCTACAGTTGCATATTATTACCAGAAATAGTACTCCAGAACAGTTGGCTACTGACGATGGAAAAGGGGGAATAAAGCACGGCATTCAAGGCTCCCAGCTCCCCCAAAAAGGCCATGAAGAGCTAGGTCAACTGCTTTCCCTGAGGTGGATTCATTTACTGAGGTCCTCGACTAGGCCAACCATTCTGGGTTGCTTTGTGAATTACCAGCTGGCCTGGCAGCTCACGCTCGCAGCTAATGCAAACACCAAGAGATCCTACAAAATCAGAGGGAGAACCAGTTTGCCCAGAGGAGGACCACAAGACACGAACTTGGAAAACCACTTCCTTGACAGTTGCCACCATGTTCCTCTGGGTCAAGCTGTCCTCTATCCAGCAGAGCAGCATCCTGGCACGGTGAAGGCTGGTGGCAGAGCAAGACCCGATGACCTGCCTCCCAACGAAGCAGGGCTGAATGTGCAGATGGAGACAGGCTGGGGCAGTCACAAAACCCAACAGAAAGGTCTCTTCTCCCAAGGAACACGAGATAGGACTAGAGGAAACGGCCTCAAGATGTGCCAGGGGAGGTTCAGATTGGATATTAGGAAAAATTTTACACTGAAAGGGTTATTAAGCCTTGGAATGGGCTGCCCAGGGATGTGGTGGAGTCACCATCTATGCAAGTTTTCAAAAGGCAAGTAGACAGTGCTTAGAGGCATAGTTTAGTGATGGGTTTTTTGTCAGAGTTCGATTGATGGTTGGACTAGATGATCTTAAAGGTCCCTTCCAACCTTGACAATTCTACAATTCTATATAGGATCTGAGCAGTATGGGCCACGACCAGGATTTGTCATCATTGCTAATTACTCCACTACAGACAGTAGCCGTAAATTCACAGAAGAGAAGTACGAAACATTTTCTTTGAGTTTTGAATTCTCAAAACACTGAGGAAGGTCAGGACTACAAGACACAAGGAAGCACCACCAGTTTTTCTGCAGCCTTCTGAAGAAGAGGAGCAAGCTTGCTTGGAGAGCTTCAAAACCACAAGACTTAAACTCATCTTACAGCAGGGAGTACTGGGGGTTCCCAGTGGTTTCAGTGACTTGCTCTAGACCAGCAACCAACACAACAAATGGCACTGGGCTGCCACAACACCAAGTTCCTGGTGTTATCCCAACTACCGATAGGCTGGGACTGGGAAATTCCCATTTGTCAACCTGGAACTTCTGTCATTTCAAGTGGACATCAGATGCATTCACACTCTCACTCTTATGTGGTTCATTGGCAAAACAAGTCATCAAAACCTGCCGTGATCTATTCCAGGATGGACACATTTCAGAATGGGGAAGAAGGAAAAGAACCTCTGAAACAATCACTGAACTAATCTTAAATTTGTCTTCTGGTGGCTTCCAGTCAAGGTAGAAAATGCCACCAACTTTAGAGGATTTGACACAAAATTTTGTATTATGGTGAGTTCAGAGCATTTGCCCTTTGTTGATCTAAGATTAGGAAGGTAACATGATGGATCAGCATAAGCCTCTGCAAACCAGTTATTACTTGGTGTGACTTCTCTAAGTTGAGTGTTGAGTAAAGACTCAAGACAACGGGATGCTGTCAATGTAAGGCATCAAAAGTACCACAGCGAGCAGGTCGAGAGAGGTGATTCTGTCCCTCTACTCCACTCTGGTGAGACCCCACCTGGAGCACTGTGTCCAGCTCTGGGGCCCTCAGCACAGGAAGGACATGGACCTGCTGGAGCAGCTCCAGAGGAGGCCATGAAGATGCTTCAAGGGCTGGATCCCATCTGCTGTGAGGACAGGCTGAAAGAGTTGGGGGTGTTCAGCCTGGAGAATGCTCCGGAGAGACATTAGAGCCCCTTCCAGTCCCTAAAGTGGCTACAGGAGAAATGGGGCGGGAGAGGATCAGGGAGAGGAGGATCAAGGAGAGGAGATCAGGATGAGGGGGAACTGTTTTAAACTGAAAGAGGGAAGATTTAGATTAGGTATTAGGAAGAAATTCTTTCCTGTGAGGGTGGTGAGACACTGAAACAGGTTGCCCAGAGAAGCTGTGGCTGCTCCATCACTGGAGGGGTCAAGGCCAGGCTGGATAGGGCTTGGAGCAACCTGGTGTGGTGGGAGGTGTCCCTGCCCAGGACAGGGGGCTGGATCTGGATGATATTAGAGGTCCCTTCCAACCCAAACCATTCTATGATTCTACGATAAAGCTCCCATGTGGCCTAAAAGGCCTCTGAAACGGTGTGGCACACCATGGAGCCAAGGCAGCTACTCACTCCAACTGAAAGAACACATGGGCTTGTGTTTTTTAAAACATACCAATAATAATACCCTTAAACCGGAAATTTCTTATTTTTGCTGTATTCAGCTCCCTGCATTGATCTTCACAGTTTTAAGGGTAGAAAGGAGAATTCCATCAACCTGGCGGATGCCCTGTATGTCACATGTCCTTACCATTTGCCTATAAACAGGACAAAACCTCCATCTGAGTCTAGCAAAGGGAAGAGAAGCCAACATTTCATTGGAAATTCATTTCAATCGTTAATCCTCACCATCTTTGGTCAGAACTGCCAGTTGCACCTCTTCGCCGTTGGCTTCTTCAACGTAAATATATACCTACATTTATAAAGTTTAAACAAACAGACACAAAACCCCAGCACTAAACCACAATGCTATTCTATCAACATTTTTCTCCCCAAGGACAGAATAGCAGGACAACCAAGTGGCAGATGTAAGCTGTATTCATTAAGGCATTACCAAGAAGTGTTTGGATGGCAATAGGGATGAGCACTGAATACAAACACATATGTAGTAGAGCCCTGCACCCATACAGTATCTTCTCAGTTTTCCATCAATTTTTTGTCATTCTTAAGTGTAATGAGAATGACTCATCCTGAGAAAACTCTTCCAGTTTTCTTCAGGATGCTGGCACCAGAAAGCCACACTGATAAAATCACAGAATCATCATGGCTGGAAAGGACCTCTGAGATTACTGAGTCCAACCATACACACACACACGAAAATCTCCCCTACAATCTCGGACACTAGAGCCTGCCTTGAAGTGACACATCTACACGTCTCCAGGGATGGTGACTCCACCACCTCCCTGGGCAGGCTGTTCCAGTGCCTGACTACCCTCTCAGGAAAGTCATTCTTCCCAAGATCTGATCTAAACCTCCCCTGCCCCAACTTCAGACCATTTCATCTGCTCCTGTCATTATCCCCTTGGGAGAAGAGGCCAACCCCCACCTCTCTACACCCTCCTTCCAGGGTTGTAGAGGGCAATGAGGTCTCCCCTCAGACTCCTCCAAACTAAACAGGCCCAGCTCCCTCAGTCTCTCCTCGTAGGACTTGTTCTCCAGACCCCTCACCAGCTTGGTGGTTCTCCTCTGGACATGCTCCAGCACTTCAAAGTCCTTCTTGTAGTGAGGGGTCCAGAACCAAATGCAGTGCTCGATGTGAGGTCTCACCAGCACCGACTGCATTGGAGGTAAATATAAGGGTCGCAGACAAATCTACCTCATCTACCTCAACTTGTTTCAGCCCTACATATCCCCAGTAGCTATTCATGCTTTCTTCAGCATCACTGAGTGACCATCAGGCAGAACTGGCTTCTCCCTTCCCCTCACTTGAAGGGAAGGGCCATCGAGTCCACTCTTCTGAAAACGCAACCCCCACAGATCATGTTGCAGAGACTCTTCTGTAAAACGATCAAGCTCTAGCTTAAAATAGCCAGATTATTTGTTCCCCTCATCTAAGGCGGCAATGCTAGAGCCTTGATCTTTTGAGGCTGAAAAACCATTTTCTACATTCATCTTAAAAGTTAATAACAAACGGCTGATGTATTAGCGTGTTAATACAGTCCTTTAGCTTAGAGTATCCTTCATCCCCCTTACTGTTTACACTGCCACTTCAGTTTATTTATTGGATGCTGCCTCTCTATCAATCACTACTCTCACTTCCTAAGCCACTCGTGTTTTATTGATATTCTTCTCATGCACTGAGTTAACTGCCCTATGTACCTAAGCATATCCCATCTGTGGATCCTTCTTTAAACCAACACTAAGCTTCTCAAAGAACCAAGTCAGACACGTTTGAGAAGTGTAAGGCCCTTTCCATAACACCAAATTTCAAGCATAAATTACTTCATATTTATCCAGGATTGGTGTCACACTACCCAACCTATCATTTCCTTGGGCCATTGGACTTGGCTATTTTCAGAACTGTCCCAATGCGATCACTCCTCCAGTCTCCTGGACTTGCTGTGATCCACCAAAGGTGATTAAAAATTATCATCAGAAAGTTTGAGACCTCCTCTTGTTTACCGAGTGCTCACTTTGTTTCAAAGGAACATGCTTTTTCCTAAGCACAGCTGCCAGCAAAACTTACCCAGAGGACCCATGCTATGCAGATCCTAGACCCCTACCTCATTGGGCTCAACTTGTGGATCACCACCTCATCCTCCCCTTGCTGCTGGCCCAAATGGCAGCCTTGATGGCAGTCAAGCACATGCAACTCAATGAAGGGTTTGGGTCTGGGTCTCTTTTTCACCACAGAGATGGCTTTTAGAGAAAGCCAAGATGTGAATTTACTGCCAAAATGACCTGCTGCTCTCATCCGTGGGCAAACAAAAAGGCTGGGGTGAGGAAGCTCTTGGTAGCCACATCGCAGGCTGGGCTACCGCGGTGCTCCTGCTCTTCTGCTGTGTTGGGAGAGGGGAAAAAAACACTGGAGTGCCTTTAATGTTTTATAAGGCACAAGCAAGAAATTCAAGAAGCCCGGTGGGATCCTGCCAGCCTTGCCGTGCGCCGGGGACCCTGCCACATCCCGCTCAGCACCCTGCCAAGCCGTCCACCAACATCACCCAGCTGCCCACCACCAGCCCAGGCCTATCCCAAAGACCCCTGCACTGTCTTTTAGGCTGGCCAGTCTTAAACATGCTGTGGGCGAGCGACATCCTGGGATTCACATGATGTGAACATCGAACGGAGGTAAAAAGGGAAAGGGAAGGGAAAGACGTGGGGGTGGGCAGGAAGCAAGCCCCAGACGCTACTTTTCTAAATAGCAGATGTGGCTATTCTAGCTAGCAAACTTCCACTTTAATTTCTAACCCGCAGAGATGGGAAATGATTCATGAAAAAAAATCAACGGGATAAAATTAGCTGGAAGGCAGGGAGATAATTCATGCAACCCAAGTGCCATGGGCTGAAGTGCCAGCACTACCAGGGCTGCCTGGCATTTCAGCCTCTGGTGCCCTTCAGTGGGCTGGCACCCGGCCAGCCACCAGCTCCACATCTATTTCCTTCGTGTCTAAATTAGCCCCTCTGGAGAGCACATCCATCTTTTAACAAGATGGCCTTTCACTCAACACTTCTCTACAAGTTCCAACTTTTTATTTTCCTTAAAAACAAGAAAAAAACCCAACCAAACCAGGATTCCCTGCCGAGCTACGCATGGAATTAAAACTGCCCCATGGAGTCAGACAGCACCTTTCACCCAGGACATCCCACCAGAGTGCCCTTCTCCTGCACAAAGTCACCAACGTGCTCGACAGTGACAACCTGAGTGCCCGTCTGCCTTTATACACACCTGCCTTGATCTGCACGAGACTGCCCTTAAATTCTGTCCCATAAAAAAAAAAAAAAGCACAAACCACAGAAGAGTTTCCCCCTCAACACAGTCACACCACAGCAAGTTTCTTGAGCAGATGGAATTCCTTACAAACTGCAACCCAAAGCTTTTTGCCCCAAAGACAGATGAGAAACCTCCACCCTTCCTAGAGAACTCTGGACTTCCAGTAGGCACTGGGCTGTGGAGCAACACTCCTTCCCACCAGCCAACTCAAAAAGCTTCAGGAATCAACCATCAAATTGCAGAAGCCCCTGCAGCACCAACACCTCTAGGCAGGCAGTCTCAGCAGCAGGGGAATCCCCATTCAACTGGGACTTTTGGGCATAGGCACAAAATAAAGATGGAATCCTGCTTTTGTACCATTTGCCCAGTTGGTGCCCGTTCCTGCTTGTTGAAGGATGGAACACGACAGTTCCTCTATGTTGGTTACAGTGGTCTGCATCTACCTGTGCTTCAGGACATGGCAGGTCTTTGCGTCAAGGACACAGCTCTTTTCTTTTTACTCATTCAACAAAAAAGGAAATAATATTTGCGGGGGGGAAACAAGCAGGTAGGAGCAAATCATATTCTTACTTCTTCCTAAAATTCTAACAAACTAGCTCAGTCCTTCAGAAGCACTAATGAACACACCAGACAGAACGAGACCAAATCAACTGTTGGGCAAAATGCAGGGGAAGAAAAAGCAAGAGCCATATTTATTTCTCCTCATTTGTACCCTCTCGCAGGCCATTAGGGAGATAAGATCTCACAGTACAACAGACATTATTCAGGGCTGGTAAATCTGTCTACAGGTTTAGGGCTCACGTTACACCGCTTGGACAGGTCCTGGCTAAGCATGGGTCACACCAACCCCTTTTTCCTTGGGGCAGGCAGCAGTCCAGATACTCCCCGTGCCAGATCTGCCAAGAAATCAGATATCCGTGTGCTGAACTCACAACCACCACCAATTGATCTGCACATTCCCTTCCATACAGAGAGAGGGATGTTCAGACCCCGGTACATCCTAACGCAGCGAACTACAAAAAATATCTCCAGCAGGGGCCAAGCACTTCTGGTCCGTTCCTTCAACTCTCACCACTCCTCAAGTGTGTCTTCTACATAAAGGTATTGGGTTGCACAGAAATTCCTGGTCCTCTACACTGTAGACATTTTTAAAACACTCATTTCAGAAACATGGAAAGAACCCAAGAACTCATTCCATTCCGGTCCAAAAAGAAGTAACCCATCACTGTGACTTCATGACATCAAGCCACTGAGGGACTACAAAAGTTCACCGACTACCCCAAAAGAATTCAAAAGCAACGTTTCAACACCTGACTACAGAATGAGACCTAGTTAAAAGAAAAACAACAACCAACCATCAATAAAGTCCATCAGAACTTCAAAGAGTATGCCATCCAGAGGGACCTGGAGAGGCTTGAGAGGTGCATCCATGCAAACATCATTAAGTGCAACCAGGCCAAGTGCAAGGTCCTGCACACAAGTGACGGCAATACTAGGCACAAATACAGACTGAGTTCCAAATGGACTGAGACCAGCCCTGAGGAGAAGGACTTGGGGTGCTGGTTGATGAGAAGCTCAACACAATCTGGCAATGCGCGCTGGCAGCCCAGAAATCCCCCATACCCTGGGCTGCATCCCCAGCAGCATGGCCAGCAGGGCAAAGGGGGGATTCTGCCCCTCTGCTCCACTCTGGGGAGACCTCACGTGGATACTATGTCCAGCTCTGGAGTCCTCAGCACAGGAAAGACATGTATCTGTTGGAATGGGTCCAGAGTAGGCCACAAAGATGACCAGAGGGCTAGAGCCCTCTGCTATGAGAGCCGGCTGAGAGAGTTGGGGTTGTTCAGCCTGGAGAAGAGAAGGCTCTGGGGAGACCTTAGAGCCCCTTCCAGTACCTAGAGGGGGCCCAGAAAAGGACTTTTTACATGGGCATGTAGTGACAGGATAAGGGGTAATGACTTCAAACTGAAAGAGGGGAGATTTAGATGAGCTCTCAGGAAGAAATTCTTTGCTGTGAGGGTGGTGAGACCCTGGCCCCAGGTTGCCCAGAGAAGCTGTGGCTGCCCCATCCCTGGAGGGTTGGATGGGACTTCGAGCAACCTGGTGTGGCGGGAGGTGTCCCTGCGGGGGGTTGGAACTCGATGATCTTTAAGGTCTCTTCCAACCTAAAGCACTCTATGGTTCTATGTTAGCACCTGATTTAGTTGGTGCTAGCTCTGAACATGTCCAGGATGCAGTAGGTGGATCCACCTTTCTGGAGGTCCTGCCTTTGCAAGCGCAGTGCAGTGTGAGCTGGTGGGATTCTGCACCAAGGATCAGGTACCACTGCACCCAGGTAGCGAAAGATGGCTGGATGATTTAGGAAGATTTTCTCAAGTAACAAAGCAACTTACACACATATCATACATGAGAAAGTTCTCATCCCAACCACAAAGGGAAGAGAAACTCAGTAATTAATAAGGTTCTGATCTTCAAAAGCAGAACGATATCATTCGAGCTCAAAAAGATGATCTGCGTGTGTAGGTTTATACACACAACAACTCTAGAAGTTATTCTATTCTTCACAAAATTCTGTTCATGTGTCATAAGTATTGATTTTGCCTTCGGTCAGTTTCCAAGTGTTTTCACTAATTTTCTCTAGGGATAAAAAGGACTGGATTCTGTGCAAACATTCACATTAGCCTTCCCAAGCAAAAGGTCTCAAATTTCAAGAAAGCAACGGACCACCTGAAGCACAGCAGCAGCAAAACAGAAGACATTAAAAAAAAAAACCTACACCAAAAAACACCCCAACCTAAAAAACAACAACACCAAATCCCCCTCCCCCGGATATACACAAACAGGAGAAAGTCAAGATTTTTCCAAATGAAAGGTGTAAAGAGAAATGTGGGTGGAGTGGAAAAGTAATCCCAGCAGAACTCACAACCTCCTTCAAGGAAGATGTTGTGTATGCTTACTCTGCTCAGCCATCTAAGTCTGCAGTTGGAGGACCACGTGTAACTCCCCTCACCATATTATGATGAATTTTCAAAATAAAGCTTTATTGTATTGAAAAGGAATGAATTTCACATAGGCTATCGGCCTGAAAACAGCTGATGTCCCTGGCCAACATCAGCTCCAGTTACTGGCCTTCAACACTCTGAACCACCCCGGAAGGGGGTCTGTGGGAGCTGTGTGCCCCACAGCCTCCTGATTCGTGCCCAGGAGTCTGGAGCTGGTGGTCCCCAGCACACAGGGGTGACCTGGCTCAGGGACAGTCAAAGGATGCTCAGTGCTCCCCACCGGTTCTCAGAGGTAGCTAATTACAGCTGGAGATAATCCCCCACCTCACCTCCCGTGCGCTCCCACTGCTCTGTCCCCACACATCACCCCCGGTACCCAGGGCAAAAGCCAGCCCCCAGCTGACAGCACCGGCCCCCCCCCACCCCGGCAAGGCTCCACGCCAACATGGCTGTCCCAACAGGCAACCCCTCCTCCAAGGGACAAGTCACAACAGTCCAAGTAAAACCAGCCCTGCTGGAAAGCCAAAGCCTGAGGGGCAGAAAAGGTGCAGAGAAACGGAGCTATTTATCAGAGCACGCTGAAATTTTGGAGGATTTTGCTTACGGTCCCCTTGTGATGGGCCCCTTATTGATGCCTGCCTGTGATCGAGGGACTGCTCCGAAGCGCTCTTCTGCAGTATGCATTACTGATCTCCCTCTGGAGGCTGCCAGGTTCTGCAGCTTCAACCTTAAATCATACGTGTAATGTTTTTACCTTCTGACTGCAGAGAAACTGTTCCGAGCCCGAAAGGCTGGAGCACTGCCTCCTTCCTTGCCTTGAGGAGAGAGGAGGGAGGCCTTGGTGCAACGGCTCTGGGGATGCCCAGGAAGCACCACTGCAACACCTGAACTGTCTCCCCGCAAACACCTAAGACCCTTGGAATTATGTGTGGAGCTTGGGATGGAGAGAGGAAAAACATCAATGCTGGCCCCACCTTCACCGACCCCAGCTGAAGCCCAAAGCTTACACTGTGAGACCTCCAAAATCTCACACTGGACGTGGGATTCCAGACGCCAAGTCAAAATTTACACTGGTCCCCCTTCATCTCTGCTTTCTGCTCTCCTTGCTCACAACACTCCTGGTCTTCTCTCTTAGTAAGGTAGTGCCTACCATGTGAAGGGCATTTAAAAAAAACAACAAACAAGCCACCTTATCTAATGTAGGATGCCCATGTTGCCCTCCTCGCCAGGTTTCTCCTCCATCCACCTTGGCTGCTCCCACTTTCAAAGGGACTGCTGTAGGTTTTCCACGGCTCTTTCTCCTGCAAACACTCTCCTTCTGCAAAGAACTTCTTCCTCACCTTCTTTCTGAAGATGCCACGCAGGGCAACACAAACCTGTCTCTCACCTTGTCCCCTCTGCTTTTTCTCTGGGAGGCTGGACTTGCTACTGGAATCCACTGGCAGGGGTGAGTTTAATTAACAGGGATTCCTAAAAAGCCTTAGAAGGACCATTGCTCTAGAGGACTTCTTAAAAACACCTTCAGTTGCAGAGAAGAGGTCATGGGGAGAAAGGAAGAGCATGAGAAATTAAAAGCTCCTTTACTCCACCGCTGTACAGAAGCCAGCGTCTCTGTCCGGCTGCGTGTCCAACTGACTCCAGATTTCTTAAAAATGCCAAAAAACCACCCAATCCTGCAATCCAAACTGAGGAATAAAAGCCATGTTTGCTTGTTTGGGCTTTCTTAGGAAAACCAGTTGTTGATATGTCTCGGTTACACATGTTCCCAATGCAAAGCAGTCCCCACGTGTGCCCACGCCAGCGGGAGCAGGAGTCGGTGCTCCTTAGAGCTGCCTGGCCTCGTGGTATTTCGATCAAGTTTTAACATCTCTTTTTTTTTTTTTCCCACAGTCAATCTACTATTTGACTGACCGAAACCCCCCCAAACTCCAAGCCTAAAATGTTTTGGTTTGGGGACCGTGTTTAGTTTCTTCATGCAAATCTTCACACACACACACATATATATAATGACACCAGATCAGCAACAACAATTTTAAATACATTGCTCCAAAATGCCGTGGATATTAGGCTTTTTTTTTTTTCTTTTTTTGATGGTGAAGGCAGTATTTTAAGAGCTTTGGAAATGGTTAGTAGTGTATATGGCCAAACCAGCAATAAGGAGGCCCTGCTAATAGCAACTTAAAGAATAAAGACAGAGGTAAAAGCAGGAGCTTCTCTTGCATAAATGGATATGGGGGAGGAACCCCTCGCCCCCCAAAAAACGCCACAGTTTTGCTACGAATTAACCAGCACGACACAGAAAATACAGAAGGTAAAAAAGACCCAGAAAGGATAAAGCATATATAATATTTTCTTTATGAAAAGGCCAGCCTTGTCTTGTCATGTCAAAAGGAACCTTTTGGAAAAAGTCTTTGCTTTTTGATCTTACTACTTAAAACCAGGTGTGACTCTCACACCACTTAACCTGTCAGAAAAGCACAATTGCTACCAGCAACCAGTAAGGCTCACAAAGAGACAGTCCCCCACAAACTGGGCCAGAAAGCACTGGGCTTCACACATAGTCCGCAAAGTAGCCCTGGACAGAGACACCTCCCACCAGAGCAGGTTGCTCCAAGCCCCATCCAACCTGGCCTTGAACCCCTCCAGGGATGGGGCAGCCACAGCTTCTCTGGGCAACCTCGGCCAGGCTCTTACCATCCTCACAGAAAAAAATTTCTTCCCGAGATCTCATCTAAATCTCCCCTCTTCCAGTTTAAAACCATTCCCCCTCGTCCTATGGCTTCACACACTGATCAAGAGTCCCTCCTCATCTCTCCTGTAGGCCCACAGCTGCTCTATTTAAGTCACTGAGCTCCACACCAAAACCAGCACTGAGTTGGGAGCACAGGACCTCCATCATTCCCCACGGACATGACCACTGGGAGGTGGCAGGAGGGAAGGTTGGCTTCTCCTGGTCCTGCTACTCCACACCACAGGCATCAACTAAACCAGTCACGAGCCAGTGCCACCATCAGCATCTCCCACCCCTACCTTGAGCCTTCCCCAGTGAGTGGTTCCATCACCTTCCATTGCCTTTCCAACAGCCCCCAACCAGAAAGTCTTGAAGGAGTCATTTCCCTTCCCACTTTCATCACTTATAATCTCAGTGAAAAGGGAGATTTAGGGAGATGGTTTTCCAGGAATTGTGAATCAAACCTCTTGGTGAGGGGACCCGATTTGGTGATGGAGGAAGGTGGAAAGCTGGATATTTGGGGTCAGGGCTCCTTGGCTGTCCGACAGAACATGGGCGCCCACCTGCAGTGCCAAAACCCAACCCTTTCTTAGGGTCATATCAGTGGTTTTTTGGTTGTGGGTTGGGGTTTTATGGGTTGTTTTGTTGGTTTTTGATGGTGGTTTGTGGGGATTTTTTTGTTTTGTTTTGTTGGGTTTTTTTAAGCTGGTTCTGCCAGTTCTCCTCCCTGTTAATGAGAAGCACTAATCACCAGGAAAAGAGGAAGCAGCACCCAGCCAAGAGTTTTGCCCACAGGCCAGCATATTTATCATTTTATTTATTTAATTGGGGTTTTTTTTTGAGGATTTAAAACACTGGAGGAATCGTCCCTTCAGAATATGCCCAGGGGGTGTAGGAATGGGGCTTAAAAAAAAATAATAATAATAAAAAAACCCCGTTCTTTTGCAAAGAAGGCGACTTAACAATAACAGAAGGGGGAAAGACCCCTAAAATGGGTATTTGGTCAAGTTTTTCCACACACAAAGTATCCTGTGGCTACCGCGGGGTGGCCCCGGGACCCCCCTGCGCTGAGGTGGCCCAAACCCCCCGAACGACAGCCCATTACCCAAGGGGGCGATCCCAGCTGCGGCCGCCGTCGCCATCCCTGTGAGGAGAGAAAAAGGGGGGGGGGGGGGGGGGGGGGGGGGGGAAGAGTCGGAAGCGTCCCCTTGGCCCCGCCCCCGCGTTCCAAAGTGGCGCGCGCCCGCCCGCCCCCGCCGCCCATTGGCTACCGGACGCGTCACTCGCCGGCCCCCGTTAACGGCCGAGCAAGGGGGGCGATGAGGGGAAGGGCGGGAACGGGCCGGGCCTAGCGCCGCCCGCCCCGTAGGGGGAAAGGGGGGGGGCGGGGGGGGGGAGCACTACCTGTGCCCGCGTATCGCCCCCCCACCTCAACCCACGCTGCCCCGGCTTCAAGACCCCCCCATTTCCACCCACCCCCCTCACTCCACACACACACACCCCCCCCGCCGCCATTTTCGTGGCCACCTTGGCTACCAGCGGGGCTGACTCACCTCGGCGCTGCGGGCGCGGGGGGCCCGCCTCGGCGTCCGGGGGGCCCCGCTCCGCCCGGGGAAGGGGGAGGAGAGGGGTTGCGGGGAAGGGCTGACGGGGCGCGGGGGGAGGGAAGGGAGGGGGTAGAGCCCAGCTGACTGCGCCCTCCCTCCCCGCCGGCCCCGCTGGCTAGTCCCAGGCGAGGACGGGTCCCGGGGCCGGGCCGGGCTCGGCGGAGGCGGCGACGGCGGCTCCCTCCCTCCCGGCCGTGACCACCATCTTATTAGCACAGGAAATGACATGGAGAACGGAAGAGAGGGGCGTTCGGGGGCCGAGCCCGGGGACCCCCCGAACCGGGAGGGGGGAGGCGCCGTCGGCCCGGCCCGGGCCGGCCCGGCCCGTCAAGGGCTCCCGGGGGCCGCGGCGTTCCCGCCTTCCCTCCAGACAGCCGGGGTGGGGGAGAGGGGCGGGGTGGGGTGAGAAAAAAAAATAATAAAAAACCAACCCAAGGAGCCACACGAAGCAAGGGGAAAAAAAAGAAGAAAAAAAAAAAGCCGAGTAAACCCAAATCGCCCCCGGTTCCCACCTCCTCCTCCTCCTCTGGAGCCGGCGACTTCCGTGGGGAGCCGGCGGCGATCTGCGGTCGCCACCGGCCAGGGGCTCGGGGGGGGCCCTTAAGGCCAAAACCCGCCCGGGAAGGGGGGAGCCACAGTCCCGGAGGACCCGCTGGGCTTCCCCCCTCCCCGCACCTCCTCCCGCATCAACCCCGGACGCTGCCGTGGCCACCACCTGCCGCCGCCCGGCAGCCGCCGCCGAGCCCCGGTCACCCGCCTCGGGGTTGCGGGGGGGCACGGGGACGGGGACACACGGCGGCGGCGAGACCTTCCCCCCCCCCGCCACCTCAGCCTCGGGGACGGCTCCCCGGGGCTTCCCCACCGACCGGGGCAAGGGTCTGAGCGGCCGGGGGTGGAAGGCTCGTTGCCCTTCCTGCCAGCGAAAAATGCGGAGGATGCAGGGTTTGTCCCCTGGCCCTGGGAATTTGGGCGGTATTTCAAATTATACACACACAAAAATAATAAGCAACCCACCTGATAACAACAACCAACAACAAACCCTGCGCTCAGGCTCTGTGGCAGAAATTAGGGGCAACATGACAGGTGACAAAAAGGGGCGACACGAGGTATGACAAAAAGTAGGCACCGCAATGTAGTAAGCCGAGGAAGCGCGTCTCACCAAGAAACCAAATTCTAAATAAAACCATCTGCGTGCGAGCATTAAATTTGAAACAATGCGACCAGTTGGGCTGCGTTTCCAAAAAGAGGCACAGTGGGAAGGGGGATGGTGGTAAAGAGAAGGATGGATAAATAGCCATCATTTTCCAGTTCCTTTAGTTGACAATGGGCTTGTATGCAAACAGGGCCGCAATGTGCATGCTTGGGTACTTGGAACCACTTCCCTGTTTCTGCAGCCCCGAGAAATACCCTTTTCTGCCGTCCCGGGGAAAGAAAATTCTTTCCTGGCATCCTCTACCCCGAGGTGCCCGCTCTTGAAGGAAGGATGGCGTGGAGCGAGGGAAAAAGCAGCCAGGGCACATGGCGAAAAAGGACGTAGCCCAAGAAAAAGATAGAGGCCCGCTTCTGAAGGCGCTCCCGCCACTGTCCCCGAGAGTTTGGGGGGGCGGCAGGGCTTCTTCTTCGGGTTCAGGTCTCTGTGCTCAAGTTGGCAAAAGATAATCCATCCAGCGAAAGTAGGAAGGAGGTGATCGACTCGGACCAAGCTCGCTTGGCAGAGGTACCTGATGTGGCACAGGTGCAGATGATTGTTCAGAAGTTCACAAGCACCGTCGGTCAGATGCCTACCTGTGTTCTGCTTTTTCATCCCCATTTCTGACCTCTGGGGAGAGGATTCCTACTCGGAGGGTTGAGCGTGCCGTGTAATTTTACCCCTTCCAGCAACGGCAGATAGATGGGCTTCGAGGCACTTGCGCTTGCCTGGGAAAGACATACCATAAGCTGTCAGCACCTTCCGGCTCCTCAGAAATATTAGAGATCCTCATGGAGCTGCCCGAGTTTGCAGTTTCTTGTCTGGGTGCGCTGAAATGTGTGAGAACACACTCAACTGGCAGCGAGTACGACAATGGGCTTGTAAATATGATTGATGAATGAACCGAGAGGAAAAATAATAATAATTAAAAGAAACTATAAAAATCGTGGAAGTAATACAGATGTTTGCTGAATGCCATGCTAATTGGGAGTAATAGTTTTGCCATGGCTGTTGTAGTCCGAGGCTGTAGGAGCAGGCTCAAAGAGAGGCATAAAGCTTTAATTTATAAAGAAAATTAAATATGTAAGTGCAATATAAATAAGAGCTATTATGTCTCCTCGCAAATGCAGGCATGCTAATTTATTGGGAGGGAGCTGCCTTGTCTTAATGTGTGTCCATTGTCTCTATACAGTTAACAGTCAGGCCATAAAATCCCTGTGAAGAAGACTTTGTGTCTTTCCTCTCTAGAAAGTAATTAACAGGAGGAACACAGCAGAAACTCGTCGTCTCTCTGCAAAAAATCTTACCTTTGGGGATGGGAAAGGCTCCCCCTTCCTCAGCAGATTGCCCCCTCACTACTTCTTCTGCTTCTTCTTCTTCTTCCTTTTTTTTTTTTTTTTTTTAATGAGTGCTCCAGCACTTTTTCCTTGTGTTCAGCCCCCCCCCCTCCATCACCCACAGCAATTCCCTTCTGGCTGCTGGGCTCTGAAAAAAACAAAACCCAAAAACTTTGCGAAAGGCAACATCAGTTAGGAATGAGGCAATTAGGTGTTGACTTTCCAGTATTAGGCTGTCCAATCTGTTCCTCCATGAAATGCTGGATAGTCTCCCGGCGAGGCAAAAAGAGTTCTTCTACTGAGGCTTCTACTAAGGCTTGCTAAAAAGGCAACAGTATAAAAAAATAATGCATGCAAGAGCAGATAAAGCAGAATCCAGCTTGTCAACAGCTATGCTTAAATGGTCTTCAGAGCTCAGGATGCTGGGAGTCCGCAGGTACCTCTGCAAGCTGCAAACTCTGACCCCTGCAGCAGAATTTTGCTGGAAAATCCTGGGTGTATTCTGCACTGCGAGCAGGTCCTTGCCTAAAAATGGCCAGTGGCTCAGGGGAAAAGAGAGGGGGAAGCCAGGACCCCCGATGCAGGTGGGCTGGTGGTGGTGGGGTGCTCCTCGTGTGGATGCCCAGCTGTTCCCAACAGCATGCCCAAGGAAAGGTTGGGGTTCTTCTGCAAGCCAGCTCTCACGTTGCTGGATATTCTCTCATTTAAGTTCGCCAAAACCTACAAAACCACATGAGCACCAGAAGGCTGGTGTCTGCTGCCTAGGCTTTGAGGAATGGGTTGCTTGGAGCTGTGGAATGCCTCTTCCTCTGGGAAAGGTCTCTTGGTTGCAAGCAGAAAGGCAAATCCTACTGCCATTGCCCAGACAACACCTTTCCTGTGCTCAGGAAAGACAGAGATCTGCAGGACCCTCGCGCTGATGCTGGGTTGGTGTGAAGTCAGCTGGATGTTAAGCCTGTTAACCCACTTTTGGTGTTAAAAATGAGGGATATTTCCACAACAGATAGGCTGTTGGACAGTGAATGGGAATGCAGATTTTTTCAAAGGGGCGGGGGGGGGAAGAGCTCTTTGAAGAGCTCTGTGTTAAAGTTCTGTGGAACTGCAGCTTGTGTTTATTTCTGCTCTACAATAGGAGCGGTCGTGACCTTCACCCATCAGGGCTGTTTCTTCCCCTCACCCTGCTGTAGGAGTCTTTCGCCGTTACCGTTATAGAAGAACAGGAATGCTATAGCAGTCGGCACTCTCCGTGAATTTTGTGGGTGTCACTGGATTAAGCCCAATGAACCATCACAGAATCAATCATAGAATCATATGGTGTTGGAAGGGACCTCTGGAGATCATCTAGTCCAACCCCCCTACCGGAGCGGGTCCACCCAGAGCAGGTCCCACAGGAACGTGTCCAGGCGGGTTTTGAATGTCTACAGAGAAGGAGACTCCACCACCTCTCTGGGCAGCCTCTGCCAGGGCTCTGCCACCCTCACAGGAAAGAGGTTCCTCCTCATGTTTAGGTGGAACTTCTTGTACTCAAGTTTGTGTCCATTTCCTCTTGTCCTGTCACTGGGCACCACTGTGAAAAGACCAGCCCCATCTTCCTGACACCCTCTCTTTAAGTATTTGTAAGCATTGATCAGATCCCCTCCTAAGTCTTCTCTTCTCCAGACTAAAATTACCCAAGTCCCTCGGCCTCCCCTCATAGGAGAGATGCTCCAGGCCCTTAATCATCTTTCTGGCCCATCCTCCCAAGGAGGCAGGCAAACCTTGCTGAGTTTGACTGGAAAGCAAGAAACTTCTGGGTACGACCTTCTCCCCTTTGCTGTCTTCTCTGGGCCCTGGCAGCTGTCTACTGAGCCCATCTCGAGAGCTAACCCCAGCTGGCTTGCCCCCGTGGCCACAGCAGCCAACAAGAGTGGAGGTGAAGGCACCATTACAGACAGTGGGGAGGGTGGGATTGTAGAATCACAAAATCATAGAATGGTTCGGGTTAGAAGGGACCTTAATGATCTAGTCTCACCCCACTGCCCTGGGCAGGGACACCTCCCACCAGTACAGGTTGCTCCAAGCCCCATCCAGCCTGGCCTTGAACCCCTCCAGGGATGGGGCAGCCACAGCTTCTCTGGGCAACCTGGGCCAGGGTCTCACCACCCTCACACCAAAGAATTTCTTTCTTGATGATGATGATCCATACCTGGGGTTTAGATCGGTGTAGAGAGCCAGGGAGCCCTCCCTGGGGACACTGTCGAGCTATATGGGAATTGAGGGCATGGTCTGATGATCAAGGTGCTGTGGTGCAGCAGGTGGGTAGACCTGCTCCAGCAGACAGGGTCCCTCGGGCTGGTTCTGCTGCCCTCTCCGAGCTGGCTGGCCAACCCAGCAGAAAATTAGCCAGGCAATTGCCAACAACAGCAGAAGGAGGCGGTGGGTACCGTGCTGGGGGTGGGGGTGGTGGCAGAGGAGGAAAACAGGACCCCTCCCGTGGCAACCCCGAGCCGCCGGATCAGCCTTGGCATCACAAGGCTGGCTGTAGGGTTTCCTGCCTGGACTGGGTTAAAAAGCCCAACGAGTGCGTAAATGTTTCGGGAGGTCTGAGGAATACGTGTCACTGCACCCTTTGAAGTTAAAAAAGAAAGAAAATGCAGTTTTACTATTACAATGAAGAAACACACATTTTGCTTTTAGTGCAAAGAAAATAAATAGTGCGGAACTGTGACTGGTAGACTGTGGTGCAAAATACTTAGAGTATGATATGTTTTGAAACAAATTCTAGAAAAATTAGACAGAAAATTATGTTGAGTGGGGTGCTTGTGGAAGGGCTGGATTTCCTGTTCACAGCACTAGGAAAAAGTGGTTCTTTGGCCATCTCCAACATGGATGTGTTACAGATAATGGCAAATGAAGATTCTCCTTGCCCTACCATACCCACTCCATGCCTCCAACATCTTATTACTCTTCTGGATAGACCTCTGTCTGGCATTTTTATATCTGAGATGTCTTTTTCTTTTTTTTTCTTTTTTTTCCTTTCTTTTTC
Organism: Scolopax mira; assembly: GCA_004320125.1. Taxonomy (NCBI): domain Eukaryota; kingdom Metazoa; phylum Chordata; class Aves; order Charadriiformes; family Scolopacidae; genus Scolopax; species Scolopax mira. Next base: position 29,031 of record BJBW01010342.1, on the reverse strand, counting down.
TTTTTTTTTCTTTTTTTTCTTTTTCTTTTTCTTTTTCTTTTTTTTTTTTTTTGTCCTTTTCCTTTTCCTTTTCTTTTTTTTTTTCCCTTTTCAGACTAGATGAGGTACCTCGACACAGTGCCTTTTTCAAACACTGGGGCCTTTTCGTATATTTTTAACAGATAGTCAAACTGCTTTTCCATATGAGATGCTCTCTCTGTAGCTGGCCCAAAGATTGGAAAGCGAGGAATGTCTCTGCTCACAAGCACTTCAAAACTCGGTGGTTTGCTTCTAGGCATACATCACGTGTTTTGGCAGTCCATAGGAATGCACACTTCTGTATATCACAAGTAGCTGTCCTGCCTGAGCCAAATAACTTGGGTTAAACTATAAAGTTGTCTTTATGAAAGACACTGAGTTCTGACCAGAAGAAATCAAGAGAGAGAGAGACTTTATCTTTTCCTTTATCCTCACCCTCCTCATTATGAATGTGGGCTTGGATTCTCTGTATTAATTTGGCTGTATCCACCTTCTAACCACTGGTTCCTTTTAGGCTTTTCTTCATATTTTGATACATCCTGGATATTTCCTTCTTGCAAAGGAAGAAGGAAAACTTTCCTTCTTGCAAACTGAAGTCTAGTTAACTCAAAATATTTCTTTCTGGATAAGTTAACAACTTGATCTCTTTAAACCTCTCAACAAAAGACATTTTTACCAGTCCTTATATTGTTTTCCTGTGAACCCTGCTCGGTCAACATCCCTTTTAAGATATGGTTGCCTGAACTGCCCCCAGCAATCTAGGGTCCACCTAACCAAAAATACACATAAATATATATATACACACAAATATTTCTTTATGTCTGTGCTTTCAGGACCACTCTGGTGTTTCATCATGTCATGACACTGCGAGTTCCCCAGGAACTGCTCATCTGTTTTACCCTTTCTGGAGCTGCTGTTACCCAGGAGATGTTCCATCGCTCCCTGGGAATGGCCGGCCAGGCATGGTACTGCCAGCAGAACCCCTTCCCAGGAAAGGGTCCACGCTTCTGACATCCAGCCCTCCCAGGTCAGAGATAGCCTAACATCTCTTCTTCCCTACTGTGCTAAGCTCAATGCCACCTGTGAAGTTTATCAGCAGTAATTTTATATTTAACTTTCTGGTCACTGATTAAAATACTGAATAGGTTAGATGTAAATATTCCTTCCTAGAAAGTCCCGCTGCAGCACTGTCTGTGTTTGCTGGGAATTCTCCACTGACAGTTTGGATTGGAGATCTGAAAGGAAACAGTTCTTCATCTAGTTAATGGGTGCATTATTAATACAAATAGAGCTATTCTGGATGGATTCAAATGTCAGCAGCACTAAGGTACCAGCTTTCCGTAATGCTGATAATATGCAGTTGATTCCTACCCCAGGGGTACAAACTCCTTGCACTGGCTTCTAAGCTGGAGAAAAGATAAGTCTCTTAGACACAGTGAGGTTTCATCTGTTCGGGATATGCCCAATTTGAGTGCGTTTCCCTGCTGCTCCAGAGGTGGCTCCTTCCATGCAGCTGCCATAGCGATGCCCTGCCTGACCCGCTCGGCCACCAATGACCCAGGCTCAGCCCTGTGTGTGACTCCAGGTCTGGCTCGGTGCTGGGCTCCATTCAACAGGCAGTGTTTGCTTCCCCCCAACTGCACCCCAAGTGGCAGGACCCCAGTACCCTCCGCTACTCTGTCCCATGGGACCAGCACATCACTGAGTAGAGGGCTAGGAATGCTTTCAGCTCCCTCCTGAGATCCACGGCATTGTCTGTGATGCCTCCTGAGATGCATGGCATCATCTGTGGTTTCCAGGCTCAGCCTCAGGTGTGACCGCAGGTCCAGCTTGGTGCTGAGTGCTGTTCCACAGACCACTGAGCCAGCGTTTGCTTCCCTCTGCCTGCACCCCAAGTGGCAGGACCCCAGTACACTCTGCTCCTCTATCCCATGGGACCAGCACATCACTGAGAAGAGAGCTAGGAATGCTTTCAGCTCCCTCCTGAGATCATAGCACCATCTGTGATAACCTCCTGAGATCCAAGGCATCTTCAGTGATGCCCAGGCTCAGCCCCATGCGTGACCTCAGGTTCAGCTCAGTGCTGGGTGCCATTCCACAGACCACTGTTCCTTCTGACTGCACCCCATGTGGCAGGACCCTCTATATCCTATATCATATGGCACCAGCACATTGCTGAGAAGAGAGCTAGGAAGGCTTTCAGCTCCATCCTGAGATCCATGGCACCGTCTGTGATGCCTCCTGAGATGCATGGCATTGTCTGTGGTGCTCTCCTCAGATCTATGGCATCATCTGTGCCATGGAGGGGGAGCTCCAGATGCTGCTGCATATTTTTTCAGCTGCATATCCTCTCCCGGGGCTATTTATCAGTTCGTTACTACTTGTTTACCTATCTCAGTGCCTTTGAGGCTGAGTTCCTCAGCAGGGGACACAATTTGAGAGAGGCTGTCGTCGCTCCAGCCGGAGTCTTGCAGTGGATGTAGCTTTGGTCTGCATCGACCTTCACTGGACCCTCTCCCCACTCTTCTTACCCCAGGGTCACAGCTACTCCTTGATGCTGTTGGGAAGGCTGAGGGACCCCCTTTGCTGCTTCCTTCATGGTGAGAAGATGGTCCTTGTCAGGCAGCTCTTACAGTTGGACTTTAGAACCGCCAGACGAAATGCCTCCCGCACACATCATTTATTAATAGTTCATTTTGGGGGGAAATAAGGGGAGGGGGGGAGAGGCAGAAGTCACTTCCAGAATCGCTAACACGGTTTGTGACAGAGAGTCTGTGCTACAATTATCTATCAACCAGCTGATGTTACCCTTGACAGGCTATTTTATTAAAATAAGTTGAATTCAACTGCAGGACCCCAACAGAGAGCTCCAAAGCCAATAGTTCCAGCAGATTTTGGCAGGCAGAGCCTCTGCCATTCACCGCTGCTCCCAGCGGATTGTGTTACAGGCACTACAGCATGAGAACATGATCTATAAACCTCAGGATTCTGTCTTCCAAATTAGAGACGTGTAGATCAAATTTAGCTCTACATTAATTGAAGTTTTATTTAAAGCGACCAAATTCATCTACATCCAATCGATACTTCCACCTGGTTTTGAAGTCCTAGAGAGAAAAAAAACAAAAGAGGGAAGATTTTGGTAGCAAGTAATTTGTCACCCCTTTTTTTTGTAGCCCAAACCATTTCATGTTTTTCTAATGCATCAGAGCCTGAAAATGATTGTGACTGGAAGCTAATAATAAACAAAAAGCAAAATGACAGTCCAGACCTTATTGTCTGTAATGAGAAGAAAATTTGATATAATTATAAACCTTTGATTTTTTTTTTTTTACTAATCTCAGCTGTTGATAATAGCATAATTTAAGATAATCAAATTGCTTTGAAAAAAGAGCATTCACTTAAAGGGCAATACATTGCACTTAACTATAGTATTGAAGAATGTAAGGGGAAAACAGCCTTTAATTTTGCCTTAAAAAGAGGATCTGAAGGAAAACAGTGGCAGAGAACTACAGTGTTGCCGACTCTCATGACACTTGGTATTTTCCTAAAGCTTCTGATTACATGGGTTTCTCAGCTTTCATTTTAAAAATAGTGCTTTCTTGTCCTCTGGCTGAGAGGTTGCAGTAAGCCTGAGCTTTTGCGCAAAATATTAAAAGATTCCTAAGCAAGGAGTAAATGAAAGGCAGCCACCTTTTTATTATGACTTTAAATGTCATGTAGACAAACTACTTGATCAAAAGCGCAAACATTAAATGTTCTGAAGGTAAAGAACTCCATCAAAACAGGCCCACTGAGTTAAAAAAAGTGTTTCCATGGGTAAGACTTGCATGGATGAAATATTTCACAAAATACCATTTTTGAAAAATGAAGAAAATATTATTTTATCAGTTTCTTTACTTTTTCTCCTTTACCACATGAGCTTAATTTTTACTGGGGCTATAATATCATGGGTTTGCCCAAGTGAAAGCTTTGGTTTCCCCAAAGGCTGAATGCTATTTTCCTTTAGCTAGTAACATTGATAATGACTTGCTCATCAAAGAAAAGGCTGATTGGCTAACAGCAAGTATCAAAAGTGTTTTTAATAACCATTTCAATAAAAATATATACAAACTGGTGAAAACACTAAAAGCTTGGGAATTTTTTTGTTTTACTGTTTCAAAATTAAAACAGCTTCAACACTTTAAAAAATGTCACCCAAAAGGATTTTCGTGTTTTGATCATTTGTAAGACCATGTGGGCAAAGAAATGCCATAGAATTATGGAGTTGATTCAGTGGATTTCTCCTAATAAGATTGATTTAATTTTATTTTAATTTTCAACTATCAGTTTCATCCAGACTCACCTGAAAACTACAGCAACCTGCTCTGGTGGGAGGTGTCCCTGCCCAGGACAGGGGGGTTGGAACTGGATGATCTTTAAGGTCCCTTTCAACTCTAACCACTCTATTCTATTATCCTATGAAAATTGTTCACCTCATATTTTTATAACCAGCCTTTCCAATAGGAGAAAAAAACAAGTTGGAGGGTTGTTATTTTTCTTTTAAACCCAATTAGTACCTTGTGTATCATTGTACCTTTCATTGTCTCCTTAGTGTGGGCATTTAGGCAACTTCCCCTGTTCGTGTGGGTCTTTCACACTTCAAAGAAAAATGGAGAAAATTCCCAAGCCAGCCCACAAGCCCCTTCACAGATGAATGTCTCCAGAGAAGGAGACTCCACCACCTCTCTAAGCCTCTAGTGGCTTCAAATCATTTTTCCAAACTGGCCAGTGACAAAGGTTTTGATCACCCTTCTCACAGAGCTGTGTTGCTCACCGTGTTGGCTCCCCAGCATTGCTGAACAAAATAGTGCCCACCTGCCCACCTCCATCCCCTCTGCGGAGAGCCAGGGCCCATGGAAAGCTCCTGAGATACCTGCTGGTTTCGTTCCTCTGGTGTGGAGGCATTGAAAGCGATGCTCCATCCCAGCCTCTTGCTCTTTCCCACTCTGGGGATGCAGGAATGCTCCTACCGATGGAGTATCCTACCATCCCACGCCAACCCCCCGACTCTTTCTGACACCCCCCAGGACTATGTTGCTTATTTTCCATCAGCTGTTGCCCCCCCTCCCCTGCTCGCCTGTGGCCAGAGTCCCCCCTCTCCCTGGCATCTCTGGGCTTGCACCCCCACCCCAACTACCAAGAGGGATCCAAAAGCCGTCGTCCCACGGAGGGTCCCTCCGTGCAGAGGCCTCCCTTGCGCCAGGGAAGGACAGGGTTAAGGAGTCACAGCTGTGCCCAAATGTGAGCAAAAACCCAGCCTGGTTTTGGGTTTATTTCACAAAAGGCAGGTGTAACCACCTTGTAACTTCCATTGCTCCGTGAGCTTTGCCACAGAGACCTTATTGCGGACTTTCAAGACTTAAAGGCGGCTTGGAAAGAGGGAGAGACAACTTTTTTACCAGGGCCAGTAGTGATAGGGCAAGGGGTAACTTTTAGATTAAGGAGGGTAGATTTAGATTAGATATTGAGAAAAAGTTCTTTAGTGTGAGGGTGATGAGACACTGGAACAGGTTGTCCAAAGAAGTTGTGGATGGACCATCCTTGGCTTTGTCTCTCTCTCATCATCAACATGAACTGATTTAAAACAATTTATGCAGGAGACACTTCTAAGCATTTCCTTTTTGGTTATTTCCTTCACATCTACCTGGTTTTCAGTGCCATTTTCAAATGTTTTTCCTTTTCAATTCCTACTTGACATAGTTACTCCAGAGACAAGTTTTTTATTATTTAAGTTTTGTATTATTTGATCAAACTAGAAAATTTGTTAATTTCTCATATAAGCCAGACATTTCTTTTGAGAAGATAAGTCTTTTTTTTTTTTTCTTTCCCTTGCCCCCATTGTCAGAAGTGTGTGGCTGCTGCTTTTAACTTTGGAAAATTAGGAATTAAAAGAAAGACTGTCAGGAAATTAGCCATTCATTTATGCAGGGCCTAGATTAAAAACAATTTTGTTTTGAGCTGCTACAGAAATATAATTACCAATTCCCTCTGGGTCACTCAGTTGCCATCACTACCAATAGACAAAGCATAAAGGAGGAAATGAAATGTTAAAAGACGAGTCCACTCACTTTATGCTCCATTAGGAGCATTAAATGACAAATAGCAAATGTTTGCCAAATAATTAAAAAAAAACCACAAACACCCAGGGATATTTTAAAGAAAGCTGGGCTTTCTTCAGGCTTCCTGAAGACTGTGGAGGCAGAACTGCAGCTTTGGAGCAGGATCTTGCAAGGCTTTTCCTGTAGCTCCTCCTTCACCTGAAGCACAGGGATTAAAGCATAGGATTCCTCCAGCAAAGGATGGCCTTGTTGTTCTTAGCTTTGGTGACTTGGCAGGTGCAAACTGATTTGTGAACAAAGTTGTGCCCCTAAATATGTTTTTTTTTCCATGTTTTTCCTACCCAAGCTCATTTCGAAGGGCGGAATCTAAGCTGGAGCGAGAGGGAATTGTAGGGGAGGTATTAATTGGGATTGGGACAGCCTGTACCAGAGACAGAACGACGTGGAGGGCAAGGAGAGGGGAAAGAAAAGCACTGCCAGGAGAGAGAGGGTGGGATGTGGGAACCCAAGCATCGCATCTCACGGTAATGCTGGACCCTGCGAAGCCCCTTCCCACCCGGCGCTGCTCATCCCTCGGCCAAGGGCAAAGACTTCCAGATGGCACTGGCAGACCCGGACGGCCGGTTCCCGTTAGAGGAGCGTTAACTTTTTCTCCATAACTGCAGCAAATCAAAACCACTTCTCCTTTTTTAAGTTCTCTGTGCAAGAGCCGCTCAGAAGGTCCGGGTGTCTCCATCCTGTGGTCACACACGGCGCCGAGCGGGGGCTCCTGAGCTGGCCTGGAGTTTGCTAAGTGGAGAAATGGCAACAGCCCAGTGTGGCCTAATAAGATACCTGGCCACTAAATGGCTATGGGGACACCAGATAGTTATTTTGGAAGTAGTTTCGACTTGGAATTATTTTGACACCTTTATACTTCAACGCAGTAATTTCTATACCATCTTCTTTATGCCATATGGGCATCTAGTACGATTTACCACATACCACAGGCTCTGAAGGGCTCGTTCTGGTTTTAAAAAACAGGAGAATGCGCACTGTGCTTCATCAGAATTATCATGCCAAAAAGACGGCAGGCCCCTGCTATTTTACATTTAAAGTTGTATAGTTTTATTTGCTAATTTGTACCACTGGCGAATAGTTTCGGGCAACCTCTTTATCCATGGGGATATAAATTCATGATGTACTTGGCTTATCTTGCCCTCTACGGTTCAGAGCTCTGTTGTTGCAGTGTTTCTCCAGCAAGGGGCATGAGAGATCTTCAGCTGAAGCCTGAAGCCACCTCACCGTGTCTTGCTGGATTCTTGGCAAAGGTATTTCTCCAAACCCAGGGAATGCATAGAGTCATAGAATTGTTGAGGTTGGAAGGGACCTTCAAGATCACCAAGTCCAACCATCAACCTAGCTCTGATAAAAAACCATCATTAAACTGTGTCACTAAGCACTGTGTCTACCTCCAGGGATGCCTCTGCGTGTCTCTGACCCACCTGGAAGGACTGAATCAAACGAACGCTCAAGGTACATTGGCAGGCTGCTCTCTGATGCTAACATTTACACCAGTTTGGGTCAAAGACTGGTGAATCTGGAGTAGATGTGAAAGCAAAGAATTCCTCCTTCGTTATACTATTTACGCCTTTACAGGTTTCCTGGGTACTTCAGGGGCAGAACATATCCCCATTTATAAGTGTGTGTCTTAAAGCACAAATTTCCCAGACACTGGTATGGAAGGATGGTGGCTTTCCTTCCTCTTTCTGAGCAGTGAGATGACCTCTGCAGCCTCGAAGCAGCTGCAGTCCCTCTCAAAGCAGTGTCAGTGAATACTGCAAGTCCTGGACACCCCATGGCTCTGCGTAACATTTCATGGGAGGTTTGGTTCTGGTTTTCCTTTCTTCATATCCTTCCAGCTCCAATTACCACTGTCACTGGATGGAGAAGTGGAATGTGCCCTTTGCAATGCCTTAATCCTCTCTGGCTTTATACTGCTCTTCTCTCTCCCATGGCAGCCACACGGTGAGATGGCTTGGACTACCTGGCTGCTTCTCTGTAGCCCCAGGAAGGGCAATTTTCTGAGCAACCACGGAGAGAGAGGAGACTGAGCAAACAATACTTATGGCAAGAAAATAAGGAGTATTGTGGCTGACTGATCTTCGGCTCTCTGGGGGTCAGACCAGTTGTCACAGCTAAGTGGGACACATTTCGCACTCTACTGAGCCTCTAAAATGGAAGGATTTGTGTTGTTTACTGAGATTCACGTGTTGGGCACCGGTGCTGCCTTAGACACAGTAACCGCTTGTGTTTAATCTTTCCATCAAAAGCTGACAAAGCTTTTTCCCTAGGCTTGTGTTTATCTCTCTGCCTGAAGAAGCTGATGCAATGGGTAGATAAAGTCAGCCCTCATACCCAGGAGGGTTAATCTCACCTCTTTGGAGTTTCGGGCTGGGCAGTGAAACTGAGGGTAATCTATTTGCCTGTATTTATTCTTGGTTTAACCAGGGGCCCCAGGTCCAGGCATGCTGGTTTATGAGGGCATGTGCAAGGTCAGGTACCCGTGAGAAAGGTGGCTAGGAGAAGAACAGGGTCATGTGGAAGGGCAAAGACACCTGAGTGGCTTGAGAACCAGCCAGTCTCAATAACCAGAGGAAGAAAGGCTTTATATTGAAAGAAGAGGTGACACCATATTTCTGGCGGTCCCCATAGGTGCTTGCTTGTGCATGGGCTGCTCTCCAGCCAGCAGAGACTGCACATTGATGGGACTCCTTGGGCTTTGCTTGGTCGTAGAGAACCAAAACCCCAACTTGTCAACATGGTTGTGTCTTTCCCAGGAGGCTGGAGAAGCTTCCCTCTCCCTCTCCCTCTCCCTCTCCCTCTCCCTCTCCCTCTGTTTGCGGACAATTCTCATTTTTCCCAAATTTTATTAAAAATAGACATTAATTACCTAGACAGGTCTTCAGAGCTTTTAGAAACCTTTTGAACAGTTATCCCAATTTAGAAATATTTCTCTCTGGTAAAGGATATCCAATAACTTGTGTTGTCAATGTAGAACGGAGTAGAACAATGCATTAATCTCATAGGACACTAAGAATGCCACCGAGTATCTTTCAGAATGCAAAAGATAAATATTTATTGGATACTGCTGGGTGGTGTTTTTTTTTCTGCAGGCATATTAGATATATCATTCTCTTCACCTGATAAAAGATCTATAACAATTTTAGATCTCCTTTTGTTCTCAGAACATTTTTATCCGCATTATCCTTCTTGATAGTGTTGAGTCATAGATTTTTCACTGCCTCTTCCAGCTGCCTTTAGAGCCTCGTCTTCTTCACTCTTTTATGTGTTTGCACAGGTACTCCCAGATTCTCTATATAGGTACTGTATGTCTGTAGAGCTTCCCTTGGTCAGGGAGATTTTTAAAGGAACAACTGCTGTTTAGTTATTGTAGAGCTATGGTAACTTTTGTAATGCCAAGGGAAGGTGTGCTCTTTTCCTCAACTGCCGTTTTTCCCTCGTCCATCGTTTGTTCCTTGTAATTACTTTCTCTTGGAGGCATCACCTCTTTTTAAATTATCGGATAAGGATGGTAGTCTGTGCACCTCTCACAGACCGACCTGGGTCTGATCACGTATGGTTCAATGGTCTCAAATCTTTCATCTCCTTGGCTAAATTCATCTGTACGTCTCAGAACAAGGCTTCCCTCAGGGTGGTCGTTCTCGTAGCTGCTGCCGGCTGCGGGCAGGCAGCGCTTTTACTGACGCTTTTGCAGGTGGAGGAGTGAGTCATAGACAGACAAAGCCACGTGGCCAAAATCACAAAGGAAACAGTCAGCAAGGTTTTTATTTTTTTTTTCCCCCGTTTCAGCCCAGTTCCCTGTCTTGGGCTGCAGAAACATCCTCCATGCAGTGTGTGAGTAGATAGATAGATGTAGGTTTTGGTACCCACCACTGTCCCATCCTCCCCGGGAGTCTGAAATGCGCAACTAGTTTGCAAGCATTGTGTTCCAGCAATTAAATAAAATTCTCTTTTCAGTCTAATGGCAAGAGGCTCTGTGTTTTCTCCTCGTGTCAGTACAAAGCCTAGAGAATGCGATGGAAGTCCTGGGTGGCTGATTTTATTGCAGCGCTAAAATGTAGGATGATTATTATCTTGGGAAGAGAGGAGGCCTAAAGAAGGTGCCTGAATTATTCAGCCTTCTCTCTCTTTTCTGCTTCACAGTCACTTCCTGGAATTATGATGTGATTAAGATTGAACTAAATTTTGGCCTTTACAGTTCCCTGTTCTTTGAGAAATGGAGGCTCGGATATGCTGTGTGGAGGAGCTTCCTAATATATGACCCAAATTAGCAATTGTTACGCCCAAGGACAGTTTAGCTCTCTGCCTGGGGTCTGCAGGCACGTGGAATTCTATGGGAAAGGAAGCAAATTAAAAAGTAACCCAAGGCAGTGCCTCAATTCTCTGTGCAGCTCTCTGCACTGGCCCCTGAAGATATTTAGGGGCTGCAGATCAGGACTGATCTGGTGGAAAAGTGCGAAACACTGTGTGGAAAGCAATGAAATATGGTCCTTTCTCTGAGGATTTAAAGAACTGTAAGGAGGAGCCAGTCTGCAGGGTGATACTATTTCCTTCTCAGAAACAGAGAGGAAGGTTACGCTTGGTGCGATCTGCTTTCGTGAACAATAAAGGGATTTATTTAGAAGCAGTTTTGTCCTGCTTGTACTGGTGAAACTCTTGCAGAAGGTGGAAGAAATGGGGAGGCCTTTCTTGCTGCCAGTGGTCTGAAGACTCATGGAGGGGCATGGGGCTCTCCTATAAAGCAACTCATAAAAATACCAGTAACAGCAATGCACTTTACCCCCTCCTGAGCAGTTTCCAGCCTCAGAGTCATTTGCTGAGCTCGCTGCCCTGGTGGGACTGCCTTCAGCTGGGGCTGGGGCGGGGGGAAGGCTGCTGGAACAAAGCCTCAGCATCCCACTGGGAAAGCAGGCGATACCCCGGCACCATTTCATCCTCTGCAGCTGGAGTACATCACAGAGGCTGGTGAACAATAACCGGCAGAGCAGAGCAGGAGTTAGATATCGCATGCAGCCGAGATGAGAAGTGGAAGCGAAATGTGGTTTTCTTGATCTGGAATCCTCGGCGGACAATTAACTCTTGTGGGAAGCGTAACGAGCCCTTTGATGACTCACTGCTTCAGATCTTTCTTGTGATATTCGGAGCAGCCCAGGGGATTTATCTGCACAGCCCCTGTTAAAACTGCCACATGAGGCATGACTGCATGTTCCTGAAGGGCTGACAGGAAGAAGGATGCTGTGCCCTTGGGTGATGGATCCAGTCTGGGGGGGTGTACGTCTGTGTGCCCGCAGCCTGTGGCCTCTCCTCTGCACCTCCGCTGCTCCCAGGACCTCCATTTCCTTGTTTTCTTCTCCCCCTTCCAGGTGGGAATGTGCCATCACTCATTGCTGCTATCTTAATATTTCCTCGCCCACATCTCCATCACAGCATCCCTAAGAGCCTCATGACTCTACAAGCCATGGGGTTCGTTTCAGTCATTTTAACAGAGGTAATTGACGTTGTGCCCCTTGGGGAGCAACACACACCTTCCTCAAGCTGCAGGGAGGCTCTGTGCCCCGTCTGCCCGAAGTGGCCACTGTCTGCATGTGCTGCGAGTGTCAGATGGTAGCAAAGGAGCTCTGTATCTGCAGGATCTCATGGCGTTGAATGGACGGCATGCAGGCAAAGAGAAAAACCTCTGGTCTACAGGGGATTTTTTTCCCTGTGCTCGTAATCTCTTCAATCACTGGGTGTTATGTATCATATCCATCCAACAGCAGTCCCATGGCCTTGCTCCCAGCGTGGGAAAGGCTGACAGACATCTGTTCTGAGCCTTCTGCTCAAGCTTTCCCAGCTCAAATCCTCTGGAAAGAGGGCACATTGAAGTGAGGGAAGGGAGAAGAAGACCTGCTGCCTTCAATACCGAGACGCGTGGCTCCAGAAGGCAAGCTGGGTTGAGCCTAAAATATTTCAGGGATAGATGAATGAGGTGAGATGAAGAGAGGCCAAGTCACAACCCTTGTGTAAACTATGGCTGAGCAGCAACACAGCATTCATCGGCTGATGGGCAGCAGGGGAGGAGGGAGAGAGGGAAACCTCCTCCTGGAAATGGAAATACTCCTCCTGGAAGTACAGGGAAGGTTTAGGAAGGAACATATGGAGACTGGATGTGTGGTTGTGAGACAGTATCACCGGGATGAGGCGGGATGCCAGATTTCAAGTAAGATTGAAAAAGCATCATGGCTTTTCTCAGGGAAATGGCCCAGAAGGGACCTACTAGGGCTGTTTCATATTCACTCCCATAGGGAGACTATATGCTGCTGTGGTAGGTTTTCTCCGGGGAAGATAGATGGAGGTTTTTCCCAGCCCACACATAAAATAAAATGCATATTAGTCCTCTAAAACTCAGGGGTCCCAGGCAGCCCTGCAGCCCCTGGCTGCCCTACCATCAGGGCAGAGCTGAATGCAGAGGAGGCCCCAGGACAGCTAGGATTTGGGAAAGACCATATGCTCCAATCTCATCAGCTCTGTGCACACTGAGGGACTGCTTGCTGGGCAGCAAGTTTGCAAGACGTGGTCTCTGCCCTGCCTTGAGTTTCTTTTTTTAAAGTTCATCATTTTTCCCGTATGAGTAGGGGTGAGGACGGTGGCATTTCATGATGTGGTGATTTCAGAAATGGGTGGTTTTGTTTTTAGCATCAGCCAGATAACCAAAATAAATCAAGCCCTGACAATCTTGTGATTATATATTCATCTAGCAGCACTTAATGGCTACCAAAGCTGCTTCTTTTTACCTAACAACTCTGTTCCATGCTCCCTCTCCTCCATGTGCTTTTGCATCCACTCCAGCACCTTCAATGTCTGCATAATGTGTCCCTGGGAAAAAAGAAGAGGGCACATGCGTGAGTGACAGAGAGACAGGGCTCGGGGCAAGAATCCTTCTTCACAAATTGTCATAGAATCATAGAATTGTCTAGGTTGGAAGAGACCATCTAGTGCAACCATCAACCTAACTCTGATAAAAAACATCACTGTCCTCCCTCGGGAAGGGCCAGTGGCTCTGGGCAGACACAATAAAACTTGGCTCTGGATGAGGCAGCAGATTCTTCAGGGCCAGCACTGTTCCAAAGCAACATCTCAGCAAAGGGTGGTGGGGCTGTAAATACAGCTGGCAGCACTTGGTAGTCCTGCCTGGATGACACTTTAATTTTATTTTTTTTTTGGTAGGGTTTTAGGCTTAGTAAAAAAATAGAAGACAATTGAAAAATAAGCCAGTCTTTATTAAAAATGCAAAGTACGTATGTAAGGAGCAGGAAGAGAACAAAAAGGGGGTCATATTTTGCTGTGATTTCACCCCCAGGCAGTTACAATTACTCTGCTAATTTTCCCTATGGTGCCATCCAGCTCTAACATGGTTGTTTTGGGCATTAACCCAGCAGCCTGCCTCTCTTTCCTGCAGGAATGGCTGTAGGAGGAACAGGCCATTTGTCTCGTGGGCATCGATGGCCTGGTGTCTTCTTTCCAGGTCCCTGAAGGCTACCCAGCAGTAACTCAGCCAAGCCAGCCAGTGATGGTATGCCCGAAAAGGGGGTGAGCAAACCTCTGAATGCAAGCACTTGGCTGGAAGGGCAATGCTGGACATCTCAGCCCTTGTTTGCCTCTTAAAGAAGCCATAAGCATCTGTGGGGGGAGAAAGGGGGGATGTCCGAGAGGTCTAGGGGGTGGAGGAGGTGTGATGGGAGGTGTCTCACCCACTGGGTGCTTTGAAGCTTGCACCCTCCCCTGGGAGAAGGTGCACAGTTCCTCCACATCCTCCTCAGGCAGCCATCAGCAGAGGAGGTGTGTGCAGTGATGCAGGGCTGCTCCTCCTCGCCAGCTGGGGGCTGCAGGAGAGTTCTGCGAGGGGGTCTCCTGTCTTGGGGAGCCAGGCTCGCTCCCCCCAACAACGGCACCACAGTGTAAAGGGATGAGATGCGAGTCAAGACGAGAGACAGAGCTGGGCCACAGGTTGGTGCGAGAGCAGAAGGAAGTTATAGGCGAGGTGGGTGAACCGTGAAGGCTTTTCCTGCAGCTTGACCTTCTTTCGGTGTCTGCAGGGACAGCTGATGTTCTTTTTTTTCTCCTGTTATTAAAAAATGTTGCTATGGGAAACTCTGTGGCCTCTCCTTAGAGGCAAATCTGCTGAAGCAGAGCTGGGAGTTAATGCCATATGGGAGGAAACTCCATTCTGCTCCAGAGGCTTCCTCCCCCCTGCTCCCCATGGGCTGCTGATGTTCCCCAGAGGTAGACCACCCCTCCCCTGGCTTCCCTGTAGCCTACACTGAGTCCTGAAAATCCACACACACATCCCCACTGAAAAATGACATCTGAGGTGCAGCAAACTCAGTTCCCCAGCTCCCATCACGTCTGCTTTCCTACAGGGTTGTGCTGCACGTGGACCACTGCATGTACACATGGGCCATGGCTCCTACAGCCCACTGGCCTCTTCCCTGCATGTTCACACACACACATGCACATGCACTTGCATAAACAACAGCTCATTAAAGTTCTCTTCAAAATCCCATGAGGGAAATTTACTTCCACTGGGAAATTTGCCAGATTTAAATCTGTAGAAGGTGCAACCTGCCCCATGCACTAGTGGTGGTAAGGAAAACTCCAAAACCCTGCTCTCCACCCGAAACCTACTGAGTGAAACATGGACTCTTCAGAAAAAAAACCCAATAATAATAATAAAAAAAACCCCAAAGCCAATGAAATTCTATCATCTTGTAGCATAATGTGGTGAAAATGTTTAGAAACTCTTGGAGATCACTATATCTAGCATGAGATATTACTCATCTAGAAGTTAATACCTGAGACATGAGATTCAGTATTCACCTTCTCTTAGTCATTATTCTCCAGTTTAAAGATTTCAAGCATACAATCAGCGCCAGGGAAAAAACGCCCACTGACCAGATACACATCGTCAGTCCCAAACAGTGATGTACGCAAGCAAAACAACCTGAAAAGAAATGATGGGCTGGAAATTGTTCAGCCAAACACTTAACACAGAGTGCTGTTATTCTCAGAAATGAGAAGAGGTCTGAAATGGCATGGCCATAATCCAGCATTCAGATGTTCTAACCACCTGCCTGTGGGTTAAAGCACTGAAGACTCACATCAGACATTAGGGGCTTGTCTGCCTCATGGTTCTCCGTTTGCAGCTTATTACAACCACGTGCTCTGTGCCTGCTCCTTCCTGCTGGTAATCACCACCTGGGTCTGATAAGGATCTCCAGGTGGAAAGAGAACTCTCACCGACCAGGAGAGAAGCTTGAGTTTTCTGAAGTGAGAGAAAGTACAGGCATACGCAGGGGGGAAGAGGTGGGTAGGAAGGAAAGGCCATTCAGCGGGGAGGCAGGGTCCTTGCTGCGTGGGCAGAGGTGGGAATGCTGTCGGGGAGGGAGAGGATGCACCACTCAGGCCTGGAGCAAGGCAGAGTCCCTTGAAGACTTTAATGAGATGGTGTGGAGTTCACTGCTACCTGCCACCACTTTGACCTTTACCCGGCCTCTTTCCCTCTTTGTGTTTCTGTTTTCAGTCTGTGCCTGTGCTGGTTATTTTTACCTCCAGCACCACAGAGTGGTGTATGAATGTTTGTGAGATGCTCCGAGTTCCTCCTGAGAAGACTGAGCCACTGGGGTGCTGGCTGGTAGCTGCTCTTTCCATGGTTCCCTGTGTGTCTCAGCAAGCTCTCAGGAGCTGAGATACCCAGGTGTGGAAGCCTTGCTGGCTGTGGAGCAGGAAGCCTGCAGCTGAGGAAGGGAACCAGCTCTGTGCCTAGACACAAAACAAGTCAGGATCTGCTTCTGAGACTTCTCTGAACCTCCCCAAATTGTCTCAAACTGATACATTTTCAAAACAAGACTGGAAACCCACAAAAAGAGAAGATTTATGATGCTTTGTGTTTTCCCACCATGAAGATGGCCTGCCACCACCACACACGCTAGTTCTGGTCCTGCCCAGGTGGGTAGCATGCAGCTGCCAGCCTTCAAAACATGCTTCTCCTGGAGACGTTTTGCTGCAATTTCTCCTAAGGCCTGCTTCCACCATGATATCTCCCTTAACTACCTCCAAAAGAGGCAAATGTTTGGAGCTGTGATCTAGCCCTGAAAGATTATTCCCCTGCTTTTCTTTCAGAGAAAAGAGTTTGTATCTATTGCCTTGTCCACACCTCTTTACAATGCCATTACCTGCAGTGCCTTGTCCACACCTCTTTACAATGCCATTACCTGCAGTTTTGTCTTTATCTGCAGCTCTGGCTGGGTGATGGGTGTAATTCTTTTAACCTTAGACAAGGAATTCCTGTGCACAATTAAAACACTGAAGCCAGCGACCTTCTAAAGGCCTTTTTTTTCCTAACAACACGGTGACACATTGAGCCACAGACAGCAAACAGGTTATTGATGGAGTAGTTGGTGGGATCTGGGGACAATGAACGTGCCAAGGAGAAGAAAGAGAGAAGTTCAGGCCATCAGCAGCAGAGAGAGAAGAGGACCACTTTATTAATCCCTCTCATCGCAGCTGCCAGAACACGCCAAAAAAAAAAAAAAAAAGCAAAGGACTCAGGACTCTGGATAGAAACCTTATATTATTTTCTCATTAGGGAAAAGCCTGTGAGGAAGAAAACAGCTTTTCCCCAGGAGCTGCCAGAGAGAACCCTTCGGGGAGTGTTTATGCAGCAGCAATATCTAAATGTTCACAGGAGGGGAAATACAGTGTACTCAAATAAGGGTCTAATGCCCTCAATTGTTCACTAATGAACACAAAATAAGGGAGCACACGCGATACTTGGCTGAAAGGCTGAATGATGCTTCAGGAGCCATTTGGAGGAGAGGTGAGGATTATTGACTGGTGCCAGAAACTTCACAGGCATCTGAAGGCAAGCAGCCTGCAGTTGGGTTGTCTGCCTCGAAAATAAATCAAGTTACGCTCAAGCAGAGACACAAGTAGGTTTCTCTACTCTTCCTGGATTTGTAGGTGACACTGAGCAGTACAAGACTACAACATTCTTGTGTCCTAGGAAATGTCTGTGGATGTCAAGGGTCTAAATTAGCAAACGTCAAGGTGTTCCATCTCTACAGCTCCGCACCAGGCCAGCCATCACACCCGAGTGCCTGACAGTTCTGAGTGCAGCTCTGTGGAGGTATGTGGCTCTGCTCCTCTTCTCTGAAAGCAACTAGATGTTTTTATTTCCATGGGACTCTTTTTGTTTTATTTTGTGATGTGTGTTCGGAGTAGTCCCGGAAGCCTTGGCTCAGAGGCAGTTGTTTCTTCTCTTCAGCGTGCAGACGGCACAGCAGGGGCTCTTTCTGCAGGAACATTGGGCTCACAGAGATGTCCCTGCAGTATTTGTTCCTAGTCCTACCTCAGCTGCGAGGTTTTTTCTCTATGGCTCTTTTCCACAATGCAGAACAGGGTTGTTTTGGCCCACCACCCTTGCCTCCATGGCTGGGGTGTAGGATACGCCAGCCTGCTGCAGATGATGTGAAGGAGTGCACAAAAGGGAAGGTTATGGACCCCTGCTCTTCTGGGTCATCAAGAAACTAAAACCATGACAGAATATGCTGGGAAGACACAAGAATGTCACTGATTGACACTCCAAACCTTGAATAACCAAATGGGCTTACAGGCGAACAGTCTGGACACCTATCAAATTAATAAATGACTACAGTGAAAGATTTTCCTCTAATGGCAAAGTCTTTGTAGCTTTGGTGTTTGTTGTTCTAAATCTCCTCCATCCTTGGCTTTTCTTTTTTTTTTTTATTCAGATCTGCAGGAAATGAAAGTAATATTTCATTCTATCTGCCAGCTTGTTTTTCTACAAAGCAGCATGTGAGAAGAATAAATGTGACAGTACCCTGACCTGCCTGGCCAAAAATCTGACCCTCTCCCTCCACAAACACACACATACAATTTTTGCAAGAACATGTGCAAAGCCAGATGAGATCAGGCAAGAGAAAGAGCTCATGAGGAAGGAAACCAGCTAATATTCCCATTTCACTGGGGCTTTTGAATAAATAAATAGAGCAATTAATAATTAATAGAGCTAAACTTCAAGTCCTTACTCTAGGCAAAATTCTCCATCCCATGAACGTTTTGCTCAAGCATAATGTAGGTCAGAAATTCAGATGTACCACGAAGTAGATGTTAATAAATAATAATGGTGGGCTGATTTTCTCCCCTCCCAAAAGCAACATTAACTGGAAGGGCCACGTGGAAAGCAAAAGTCTGTGGTGTTCTGCTGGATCTTGTCCAATGCTGGGGAAGGGAGGAGGCTAATGCACAATTTGTATCTTTCTTACACATCTTTGGTTCAATGGGCAGCAATAAAGGTATCCAGGGAAGGGCATCCCTAGGCCTCCTGAGCCCTGCTTTGTATGGGGCTACGGAGCCGGTCTGTAGGAGAGCTTCCTGAGTGGAAGAGACAAAATAGCTGGAGTCACTGCTAATGCCATGTACAAAAGCAATTCTGCAAGTTATCCGAAGGGATTTCTTCGCTCTCTGGTTAAAATGGTGGCTAACAGCTTCAGATGAAAAGCCACACATCAACTTGGTAGACCTGGAGTGTTCTCATAACTGAAACCAGAGCTTCAACATGTGAACGGTGATGAGGGCCCTTTGCTTACTGCCACCTCCTTCTTATGTGCATTTCTTCCATTTCTGCTTTGGAAAGGTGCTGCTGCAATCTTAGGAGAAAAATTACACAAAACTGAGACAGCAAGGGAATTTAAACCTTCAGAACTTGGATATTTTTTTTTCCCATTGTTAATTTTTTCTGGTTCTGGATGTTCCTCTGCTTGTTAGATGAATTGCCATCCAAGAAACCCCTGCATCCTCTGGCTGCATTTTGTTCCCAAGTTTTACTAAAGCCTGCATGATGCTTCTCCTCAAACTCTCCAGCCACATTTAAGTCTCCTCACCTGTCCTGCCTCTGATGCCTGCTCCCTGCCACGGCCCTCTTCTGGGTTGTTTCAAATTCCCAATCCTGACCCCTACCTCCACGGCTTCTAACGCTTCTGTTTAACTCTTTCATCAGCAACCACAACATCTTGGGCTGTCTGTCCCCTTTGCTGGTGACGCTGGTGGAGTATGCTCGTCTGCTTCTTGCAGACAAAGGTTTCCTTGTACAAAGGTTTCCAGCACTTTTGGGGTACACAACTGCTTTCCTGAGCTAATCCAGGAGCTTTCATCTCCTTCAGATGCAAGGTGTATTTCTTGCTGTTTGGAAAGATGGTAAATGAACAGAAAGAACAACCAACAGGCTGATGACAAATGTGTCTATTTAGTCAGTGGAGATGAAAGGCAAATCAAAGCAACATGTAGAATCAGATGGCAACAAAAGAAATCCATGTGGGTTTGTATTTTTTTCTCTTTTTTTTTCTTTTTCTTTAAACCCTCAGTGCAGGAAGGCACTTCAGTTGTTTGTAAACTGAAAAAGTTTCTACATTAGCTCAGAGGTGTCATCGCTGACAGTTCAAAAACGCC
This sequence comes from Scolopax mira, assembly GCA_004320125.1. Classification (NCBI taxonomy): domain Eukaryota; kingdom Metazoa; phylum Chordata; class Aves; order Charadriiformes; family Scolopacidae; genus Scolopax; species Scolopax mira. The sequence continues at coordinate 9,346 of BJBW01010342.1, read as the reverse complement.
TTTCTGACATCAGTCAGCAAAGCTAACTCTGGCAGTCTGTAAGAGGAGTGGGATGGAGGAATGTACTGACACATGCCTGTGACATACATGCTGAAATGTGCATATAGAGCTGCCATATATATGTTTTAAAAACGGCCCAGAATTTGCCCCAGGGATTACCCACTTTGTTTTCTTTGAAGAAGTTTGTAAAAACTGCTTTCCTGTAATGAAATATGGAGCACGGAGTAGCTCTCTGGACTTCATAAGCCCTATGAGAGAAGTCAAGTAGGTTGTGATTATATAGCAGGCACCTTCAGCAACTATTTCTCAGCAAGGAGTGAGTCTGCTGGGTTGTTTTCTCCCCAGCCATGGCAGAAGTGATGGCCAGTCTCTGAACACGCAGCCTCCTGACCTGGCAGGTTCAGGGGGCTGGTCCAGCTCCATTGTGAGAATGACAGACAAGTATCTTCAGTCCAATATAACAGCCGACAAATGACAGTGTGTAGGGGAATATACAATGGTGATATCCTTTCCTCCAGCAAAGTGACTCATTCAGCCATGGCTGCCAGCTGGGGCTCATTAATTGCTTTAGATATTGAGGAGGAAGAGTGATCTGTGATTTGCTGAGAAAATATTAATTGCATAAGAAGATAATCACGGAAAAGAAATTCACTTCATGAAATGACTGTTTTGAGAAGGTGGCAGCTCTAGTGCTGGGGCAAGTGGATAATGCAGGAAGAGACAGGTATTACATCAAGCAATTAAACACATGCTCCTGGCTGAGCTGCGTTCATAAACTGAACAGCCTGTGAATCACTCGCCCTGGGCGCGCTTGAGATTTCATCTCCGTGACATACTCACTGTCACATAAACACAGCCCCGACGCCGGGATGCTTTGGGTTTTGAGCAGAGTCGGGGCTCTGCAGAGTTGCTGAGGGGATCCGCCAGGGTAAGATGGGCTCTGTCTCAGGTTGGGTGATTCCCCCCTGCCCTTGGCTGTGGGGGGCAATGGCTGCTGGGGCCTGGGTGGTGTCCCTTAGACACCTGTCCACTCTCCTGAGTACACAGGTTCTTGCCATGGCTGCAATCCCTTCTGCAGACGGCCACCATGTTGGGATGGGCCCTGATGATGGCCTGGCTGGACACAATGGCTCACCTGGGGCCTGTGATGGCCGCTCAGTGGAGGCTGGCTGGGCCTCTGCCAATGGGCTCCCACACTGGCAACGGGGTCTGGGCCCTATGGCTGGTGTGAGGCTCTGGGGGAGATGGGGAGAGAGTAACTAACATTTGGGCCAGTCCTTTTTCAGTGGTGCCCAGGAACAAGACAAGAGAAAATGGGAACAAACTTGAATGTAAGTTCTAACTAAACTTCTTCACTTTGAGGGTGGCAGAGCCCTGGAAGAGGCTGCCCAGAGAGGTGGTGGAGTCTCCTTCTCTGGAGACATTCAGACTCCACCTGGACACGTTCCTGTGCAACCTGCTCTGGGTGGCCTTGCTCTGGCAGGGGGTTGGACTGGATGATCTCCAGAGGTCCCTTCCAATCCCATGTCATTCTGTGGTTCTGTGATTTGCTGTGGCACAGCTGGGGCTCCTCTCTGTTTTGACATTTAGACCTTATCCATAATCTTCAGGGAAAGAACCCAAAGCAGTGGTATATGCTGAGACCTGACTGATTGGAGAGGAGAGGAGGGGAGAGATGACAGGAGAAGCTATCTGCTGGGATGAAAACAGTCCCTGCTGTGAAACCAGGCATCCGTGTCCCCTTTGACCAGAGATGAGAGGAGCTTTTATCTACATAGCTCCACATAGTAGGATCTGCCTACAGGCAGTGGCTAAGAATGATCCAGGGGGACACACAAGAAGCCCTCTGCAACTACCTGCCTGTAGTTGGATGAGTGTCCAGAGTCTCTCTTCCCTGTATGGATCCATGGGGCTTTTTCTGCAGAAAAGCTGAGGATGCAGCTAGTTAGATTAGAAGAAGGTTGTAGGCAGGGAAGATGCCAATACAGAATGCAAATATGAATGCCGTTGTCATCTTGTCTTGGATCATCTCCCAAATTAATCCGGGTTAGACCCTCTTTCTCATATCCTTCTGCCCCTCCACTTGAAAATCACCACCTCTCTTGCATGCTACCAGTCCAGCAGCAACCCTGATTGGTAAAGGGGTCACACAAAATGTTCTCTCCTGCAGGATGAGATGCCAAGCACACCACAACTCTAATCTTTCAGGGCCAATGCTTACCAGTCCTTATGCGAACATCTGCTGTGGGGAGACACAGTTTGGGCAGCACACCAAAGAGTGCTCCAAGGTTATTATTTTCTATATTACAGTAATGCTACCAATTGCAGTGAGGCTGGTCATGGTACCAGAGGGCTTTGTACCAGGGACTCAAGCGTGACAAAAGGGCAGAATTACAGGGAAGTGCAGTGACTTCAGGGTGCCACAGCCGGTGAAACAATTGTCAGCCAGCAGCAGAATCCAGATTTCCTAAATCCCATTCTAGTGCCTCAGCTTTTGTGTCACATGCAACCCATATGGGTTTTGTTAGTAAAAGAACCTATTCTGCTTTCAGAGACTGCAAAGCTGAATAGAAGCTGATTCAGATGAGAATGTCCCAGCAGAACAATTGGTGCTATTTATAAAAAATGCACTCGTTGCAGTGTATAATTAGAAGCTTTGCTTTCCACACACAAACTGGAGATAATGACTCTGAAAGAAAGTGAAGGGAATCCAAACGTAACAATTTCTGTCCTGAAACTCATTTGCTAAAAACTCCTTCAGCTTTTCACTAAAGCCTCCTCTGGAGAGTGTGCATTATTTGTGGCCCAGCTAAATGACTAGTGGGTCAGGGATGCGGAAGCATCACAAAGTGTTACTACAGGTTTTCTAGCCAAGAAGGAAGGTAGAAGTAAAACCTGTGGAAATTTGTGTACCTGATTTTGTCACACCCTCATAATCACACAACAGTTTTGAAATCCCCAGCTGTTGGTGACTAATGGCTGAACATAGAGCTGCCTGGAGGAGAAGAAGGCCGATAGCTGGAGATCTGAACTTCTGAGCAAAATGCATTTTCAAAATTTATGATGGAAAGGCAAAGCCCAGCTGTTCCATTTTCTAACCACACAAATGCCTTTAATTAACAGTTATATTTTAAAATTTTAAAATACTTTTTTCTATAGTGTAAACACATATCATAGTACACATAAAACTGTAATGACATTCTTAAAAAACTTTCATGTGTTGTTACATGGGCACACAATTAAAATCAATTAACAACTATAACTCTTTGAAAAGACAATGAAGTAGTTTAAAAAATCAAAACAAAATGAAATCAGAAAGTTGCTTATGAGACCCTTTTTGTCAATATATTTCTTAAAATGAACATGAAATATCCCCACAAGGGATGGCAGCGTTTTCAGATGCTGTGCTGTCAAGAACGCTCATTGACAGCTTAGAGGGAAGCAAGGCTCTGTCAGCTTTGTGGCAAGCGAGGAACCTCCTCAGCAGTCATCAGATATTCAGGGACACATCTGCACCCTAGAGAAAGGGAGAAGGGAAAGGCAAAGATCTGGTCCCATCATGGCCCTCCACAGCAATATCTCCCACCAGTGCTGTGGCCAGGGCTGAAGCCGGGCGGGTGAGGTGGAAACAAACAGCCACCCTGATGTGTGGAAACAGGTTTTAATTAAATCCTGTCAGATGGCAAAGCTCTTGGAGTCCAAATGCCAACTACTTCTTAGTCAGGGCAGAGAGAACCCCCATCAAAGGTTGTGAGATCTCAAGTGCGGACATGGGAATTCCAGACTGCATTGATTTGCCATGTGATCTCTCTCTTAACAAAGTATAAATTCACCATAATTTTTTTCATATAGGTGTCATTGTTCAAAACTGATCAAAAACTGCTTTAAAGGCAGTGAAAGCAATATTCACTATTCCCCTACCAGGCAGCTTTTTTACGCCTGCTTTGCAGAGAGATATAAAGTGAAGTGCTATCGATCAGGAGAAGTATCCAGCGTGGAGATCACACAAATAGAAGTACTCTACAAATGTAGAGCTAGTAATAGAAACCAGGAAACTTATTTTTCACTCTGTGTCCCACTTTGTCATTCTTTCTCCTCGTATGTGAAATGGAAATAAAAAAATTACCACAGGAATGTTGTGAGTTTTGCTAAATGCTTTGGAAAAGGAAAATATATCCTTTCCCCACGCTCAGGCTTGTGTTGGGTCCCCATCCCCACTGGCCACAGTGAAGGGGAACATACCCTCAAGTCTCTTGTCCTAACAAAATGTGTAATTTTCATTTCTGATTTTACTGGGTGCCGGGGACTCCTGCCAGTCACAAAGCTACATTTGATGGGCCTTTCAAACGTCCCTTTGGTGGGTGATGGGAGAATCCCTTCTGTATGTTGGATGGACAGCCCCAGGCTGGCTTATTTTGCTGACCTGCTGATCCCTTTGCTCCCCATCTCTGGTTGCTCACCAATTGGAGACAGCATAGTGCAATGAGCAAGGCAGTGGCACCCCTTTCCCAAGGAGTTCTCTCTGAAATTAAAGTATACCCTGCTGGAGTATACACCACTGCTGGGACATGTGTTCTCTCCTGATCACTCAATCATTTCTACAGCTTCACAGCAAATAAGGTTACCACAATCTTCTTGAAATATATCCTAGTCCCTACATTCTTTTTTTTTTCTCTTTTTTAAAGCCTTCTTTGGCTTATGGTTCAGATTATGGGATTTTCTATGCTCTGCACTTCATTGCTAGCCATTGTTCATCCCCTCTACCTCTGCTTTCGGGAACCAGAAGAACTTGGTCAGGATTAAGTGATAAATGCTTTAAAATGCTTCCAACAGCCTGGGATGAAATTTGGCAGGCTAAACTGTATCCAGAAGAGTTACAGACTGAAATGGAAGGACTGGGAATATGGCTTTGATCAAAAACCATTTGATCCAAGCAGGAGGCACCAACACTGTAGCCCTCTCCTGCCTAGGATATAGGTAAGCACCTTGCTAGCAGGACGGTGTGGCCCCTCTGTAGATGGGCTCCAGCCTGGGTCTTCTTTTTCACCATGCTCAGAAGGGAGAGGCGGAGGACAGGACTGGGTTTGTAACCTTCAGCTTGACTTTATTCCTTCGGCTTAGCACAGATAATTCCTCAGGCAGCTGGTGATCAATGAGACCTGCTTGCATCTGGGCCCCCTAACGCAGTTCAAGTTTCAAAGAAATACAGTAATGGAGCAGAACAGGCAGTAATGAAACTATGAAGGACCCCAAAGTAGAGCTTCTTTCTTTTTCTCTCCCTTTAATTGCAAGACTAATGTTCCACATAAATATCTACAGCTGGTTGTTTGTTTATGTCATTTCGAAAACTTGGATAAAAAACAAGAGAGGGTACAGCTGGGAGTCAAAAAATCTTTCAGAGGAGGTAAGGCACTTTGCCACCAGCACTTCATGGGAGGGGCATTCTGACAACAACATGATTTTAAAAGATTAAGTGCACAGACTATAAAGTTCTCCCAGAATTTAAATATTTATTAAACATATGTACTAGAGGCAGCCACAAAACACCAGGTTTAAAAGAAGGCTCCCATGCTAAAAGGTGGTGTATGATGCTTCCCAGTTCCACACAAGGAAGAATCAGCCAGGCACTGCTAAATGAAAAAGGCATAAACCTCTGAAATGAGCCAGGTAGGAGTTGCCTAGTACCAAAAGGGTCTGCTTCCTCCATTCTCTTTATTATTCACAATTAACTTTAAGCTCGAATCCGCAGCTGTAACTGCTCTGGATACACAGTCACCCTCTGGGAAGATACCAGAGGCTGACATTTTAAGGGAATGAGGGATCCAAGCTAGCCCCTGAAAGGCAGAGGTCTCTGCTTCTGCACACAGTTCCTCTGATTCCTCATGCAAATGTATGGATAACTACCCAATTAATCTGTATTTGACAGACAGCCGTGTCTGTATGAATAGAAACACGCAGCTGTGTGCTCATCTCACACATTGAAAAACTTTCTCCTGCCCAAGGGAGTTGGCATTCAAGAGGAGAGATGAGTTATCCTCCAGACGCTAGCTGGAAAGCCACAAAAGTTTGCGTAAGCCACCTTGAAGAGAACTGGCTTTCAAGGAAACAGGGAAGTAGCAGATGAGATAACGGAGAGTTAGTGTGGTCTCCCACTGAGCCTCTCTGCTCCAGTCTGCCCTGCTCACCAGTGCCTTTGAGCACCCACCAGGACTAAAAGCATTGCTGCTGGGCACCAGCAATAAACTCTTTCATACCTAGATTGCTGTTTCCAGTCTTGATGAGATGTGCTGAAGTTGCTCTGATCAGGTAATGATTTGCTGTCTGTGCAGCAAGGGGGAAGATATCACTCCAGCAGAGGATGAGTGCTTGAATCACTAAAAACATTTCAGCATAGTCACTACAAGTAGGGTAGGAAAGATGTTTTTTACAGGATGTCTGTTAAAAAAAAGCTCTTTGAAGAGGGACGTCAGCTGCCTTTGGCTTCATAACTAATGCTTTTACAGGTCATTTGCTAGCAAGAGCATAAACCTATGGAGTCTATGCCCAGTGCTTCTAGGCATGGCCATCATAGAGCACTTCAGTACTTCCTGCTCTCTGCTGGGCTGGGAATAGAAAACTTCCAACCAAGAGATTTTCAAGGAGAAAATTTAGTCTAACATGTGACAACAATCCAGTTCCTGCTCTTGAATACTCAATGACAGGAGCTGCATTATTGTCACTATTTAAGCCCTCGCATATTATCTTTAGTAAGGTTTTCTCAGTTTCTTGGCTGACACAGATCTCTGAAGGATTGTCAAGAGTCATTCAGTGCTTATAAAAGAAAGAAGCTTTCCCTGGGGAAAGTAAGGAACCAGCCTTCAACTGTGCAGGAATGGTTTGCCATTTACTTGGCCAAAGCCGTCTCACAGCTCATCTTGCTGTGTCAGGTATTTTTGGTTGGGCTAGCAGGGCGTGCGGTGGAAGTTTCCAGGCATGCTTACACATGTGAGTTAGGTGGATGGAGATCAACAAGACTTTCTCAAAGGAAGAAAGAGTTTTGAGAAGGCAGTGAATTAAGAGGGCAAACTGCCTTGTCAGATTTGACTTGGGTCAAGATCCGAGGAAGTCATTGTGCATTCTCCAGTTCAGCTGTTTTGGAGGTCTCAGAGTTCCAAAGTTTTCATTCCCAAAAACTCTAATGCATCTGAGATCGCTCAAGCCTATGAAAGAATAAAGGTGCTAGTCTTTTCCAGCCATATCTCCTACAATCTATGATCACATATTTAATTTTTGCCTGCTGGGTATGACACATGTTTTCAGCTCTTTTCTAGAGATGAAATGGCATTAATCAGCGTGTTTCCAGCAGTCTCAAGTTAGCAGTTGATTTCTGGGTTTTAAATGGACTTGGACAGGGCTTCTTTCTTCATTCGGGTACATTTGCCAATGGAAAATGACATGGAGACCACTAACAGACAAGCTGCTTTCCTTCAGTCTTTGATTTTCTTGTCATTATAAGTGCCCTACCAAGCATTTTTGTTTCGCTTTCTCACCAGACCAAATGCAAATCTGTCTGACAGTCATTACCAGGACTAGCAGACCTGGAGCCTCTTTCTTTTCCAAGTCTTTTCCTATGAAGGGAGATTTAAAGGTGGAAGTCTTCACAATTTCACCATGAAGAAATGGGCATTGCACTGTCCCACTCCCATTTCCAAGGAAGGACATGCAGGTTGCTCAAGCAGAGGCCTTCCATGCATGGTGAGAAGGTCAAGGAAGCATGGACTTACTCATCCAACACTTAAAGGTATAAAGCTGAAAAACCTGAAAATTATAATTCATTCTGCCTGGAGAGCATGGAAGTAGTAAAGAAGTGGCAATACCTTCATCTCTCCCATGCTCTGGCCCATGTTGGTATGACTTCCACATTCCCTGAAAAGGACGTTAGCAATAGGTCAGTCTAAAGGTCTTTTAATCTCTGTTCTTTCCTTTGAGATAACTTCTGGGTTACATTTGACTCAAGGGATGTTAAAAACTGGGGACTGCTCTTCCTGATCCGCTGTTTGTGCCAAGCAGTCCCAAAGTGACTGCACTGAGCAGCCCAGAAACTTCTCTCTGAAACAAGCAACCTGTGTGTTAGAACTATTGAAATGGGATTATTTATTATCTTTCATAGTTAGCTTTCCAAATCTCAGTGCCATTCGATTTGCCAGCAGAGCTCAGTTTGTCTGTGCTAGAAACTTAAATTGAGATACTGATTCATGCAGTGCAGAGTGGAAAACAGAAACCCATCGAACTGCATCATGGTTTGCTCCAACCTGAGCACCAGCCAGGAAGGTTTCACAGTGAGAGTCCTTCTAACACATTTTTTGATGCATCCAAATTCTGACTTGAATTCAGTCTTTTGCTTTTATGGCTACACACAAAAGTGGTTGTACTAAACAACGTGCCTGATTAACCTCTGTAGACAGGATGTGAGAAGCTCACAGGTAAGTGAAAGCCCCGAGCGATGTTTGTACAACTATTCTTAGCAGACGCTTCATTGACCCAAGATCATACGTAGTGCTTAATGCTGGTTCTGATAAAAAGTGCCAGGCTGACAGCGGTGGGGACTTGAGGTTTGTTTACTCGCTGAACCGAGAGAAAAGACTGCAGTGGGGAATGCTTCTTTCCCAGCACACCCTACCAGCCTTATTCTTATTAACTAACATTCCTACTGAAGCAGTGGTTAGGAGCTCAAAAGTGCTGTAAAAATAGATATCTTCTGCCATTCCAGCAAGCAGGACCAGGATAGTCAAGCACTTTTCATTCCTCTGAGTCTCCAGAATTGTAGCTGCAGCTACATACTCTGGGTTTCTTTTCTGTCCAGACCAAGACCTGCAACTCATTTCATGCAGGGAAAAGTGTGAACATTTGGAGTCAGCCTATCATTCACCACCTACTTAGGCCTCTGTCAAAATCCTCTTTTAGTGGGACACTGATTTAAAGCTCTGACACATGTTTCTGGGCAGTACATATGCTTAAGCTAAGAGAAAAGGAACATCAGGAGAAGGAAAAATAAGAGAAGGGGATGGTTAGTAGAGACAGTAAATTACTGATACATCTGTTTGACAGATAGGAGGCAGAATAATACGAAGTTGTGAAAATTAACTTCAATGGTCGGGGTTGAAGCTGAAGAATCTGACAAGATCTCGATTCTGGGGGAACTCCAGTAAAAGGAGATGGCATCCCCCTTTGGATTCCATCCAGTTCAGCACTCCATGACAAGTACAGCCCTTCAACATAGATCACTAATTGCATCCTATTTACTGCATAATTGCCCTATAAACAGAAACACACATAGAGCATAAGAGGAGAATTGGGATCTATTATT
>BJBW01010341.1:107639-120149 GCA_004320125.1 Scolopax mira | reverse complement strand
AGGAGAGGCTGAGGGAGCTGGGGGTGTTTAGTCTGAGGAAGAGGAGGCTGAGGGGAGACCTTATCATGCTTTATAACTCCCTGAAGGGGGGGTATAGAGAGGTGGGGGTCGGACTCATCTCCCAAGTCACAGGAGACAGGACGAGGGGCAATGGCCTCAGGTTGCTCCAGGGGAGGTTTAGGTTGGATATAAGGAGACATTTCTTCACGGAGAGGGTTATTGGAATGGGCTGCCCAGGGAAGGGGTTGAGGCACCATCCCTGGAGGTGTTCAGAAGCTGGGTTGACGTAGTCCTTAGGAATATGGTTTAGTGATTTTTGTCAGGGGTAGGTTGATGGTTGGACTAGATGATCTCTAAGGTACCTTCCAACCTAGGCAATTCTATGATTCGATGCCCCTCAGTCTTTCTGTCCACCAGGCTGAGCAGATTGTGGATGTGCTCAGAATGTTGATCTGCACACAGGCGTTGTCTTTGGTGTCCTCCAGCAGGAGTGCCAGACATTCCCTGCAGCCCTGTCACCTGGACAGCTGCATGTCTCTGTGGTAGGTCAGTTTGGCAGGCTCTGTGGCTCCAGACCGAGTGGAGACCATCTTGTCTGGTTTTGTTCTCGTGTGCCTGCACTCCCCTCTCACGTGCCTCATTGCAGAGAGGCTGCTGCTGCCTCACCCAGCGACGGACTGAGGGGCTGCTCTCCCCGCCTTTAAATCTCCGCGTGGAGATTAACATTAAGATGTTAAATACATTGATGGAAGAGTCTCTTAGAAGTCAAACCAGCCTTGTCCAGACTGAAGGCAACCATCATCTTGTTTTTATGTTAACTTGGGGGACAATCAATATAGAACAATTTTGTGCATTCTCACAGTTTTCCAAAGAAGTGGCATATGATTTACTCCTGCTGATTAGCAAATTACTAAAACCTGTTGTTGTATACAATACAAAAGTATGGTTGTAAAAAGGAAAATGAAAGCTAGACTTGCATTTCAGCTTAGGGTTTCCATACCTTTGTTTAAAACTTAGGTTGTGTATCCTTTGTGATTTTACAGACAGATAATATGCACAATAACTTTTTTTTGTTTTTGAGCCACTTGATAGTTAACACTTCCAGAATACAGAATAGACTCTGAAATGTCTTGCTTAAATGTTTTTATAGTTACCAAGTCATCATTCTCAGCTGAGTTATAAGCCTCTTGTATTTTGATATTAGCCTGTTGTATTAGCAGTGCCACAAACTGAATCATTTAATTTTCAGAAGATGATTTCAAAAGGTGAAGCTGTGACATTTCAGTGTTAATGATTCAGATAGAATTGATGACACCTGACAAAGGAAAGAGCTGTCATTTGAAAGCAATGTGTTTCCTAGATCACATAGATGAACGAACAGTTTGTAACGCTATCGCACCTGAAAAGGATGTGGATGGGTTCCATATTCTGAATATTGGACGTCTGTGTCTGGATCAGCCTTCTGTCATACCTGCCACTGCTGCTGCCGTGTGGGAAATCATAAAACGGACAGGTAAGAAGCTGAACTGTATTGAAACTCTTTTTATCTTGGAAGATGAATGGAGGATTAAGTCAGGTGTGAGTTAAAAGGCGTAGGTTATCTAAATGGATTGGGCTGATTGAAGAACAAACGTTTAGAGGATTAATCTAAATAATGAGGAGGTGCCAAATAGATGAGATCTTTTGCCAGTAGCAGAACTATTAATTAAAGTGTAGACAGTAATCCATGTAGCATACTTGGTGAAACACTTAGGTAACTTGCTTTCTGCATTTGGTAATGTTGTGAGGAATTTTCTGTAATGTTGCTGAACTCCTGGTTATTTATCAAATACAAGATTTGAACGCCTAAGCTCCTGTGGCAGAAGGGGAAGGAACAGGAACAAAACTGGGAACATTTAATTCAGCACTAGAAGGGGAAAAGAAAGCATATGTATTCAATAGTTGTCATTTTATAAGTGTAATATACATGTTCTTATTGATAGATGTAAGGGCTTCTATTTCCATTGGTGGTCAGAGAAAAGAAATTAAGTCTCTTCAAAGGGTGATTCAGATGACCTGAATGAGTTGCCAGTTTTGTTTCTCTAAGGTGAAAGCTGAAAGTTGTTTTTTGTGGATTCATTCCTCAAGTTCAGCCTTGTGCATTTTTCAAGTCATGTTGATGTCATTGGTCCACAACAGCAAATAATTATATCTTGGGGATTAAGAGGAAGGGTTCAGGTATATCAAAATAGTGGAATACAATTGTTTGAAAAAATTTTTTTTCTTAACTTTTTTTTTCTATAAGGAATACAAACATTTGGAAAAAATGTTGTTGTAGCTGGAAGATCTAAGAATGTTGGAATGCCTATTTCAATGCTTTTACATACTGATGGGGAGCATGAAAGGCCTGGGGGTAAGTCCGTGAATGTTATTCTGAAGAATCCATTTGTGAAATCATCAAAATAAAGCTGACCAGAGGATTCAGATAGAAAGAGAAAGCTTTTGTCTCTTGTACAGTATTTGCGACTGGAGAAGGGAAATAAATTTGCCAATATATTTCTTGTTCTCTGGAGCAGTTTCTGCAGTCAACTTTTTCTGGTGTTTTGCTGTTATTTTGTATTCCAGTTGAGACAGCTACTGTTTAAACATGGTTAGCACTGGACGTTGATGGTATTACCTGATGGTGTGGCCTTAAAGAACTACAGAGATTCATGTGATGTTTATACAAAGTAATAAGTAATATAGCTTTATGCCTGATGTTCATGCTTGCTTTCAAGGTTTTCATACACATACATGTGCACACATATACGTATGCATACACACACACATATATATATTAAAAAAATGTGACTTGTTTCCTGTGTTGTGCTATGTTAGGTGGTTATTATGAAAATGTCGAAATGACCAGCAACTTTTCTGTGTGAGCTCTATGATAGTACACATTGGCCTGGGGGATTTTTCTGCAGTACAGTTAATATGCCCCTGGAAATTGGGGGTTGTAATGGAAATATTTTTAAGTAATTCTAATTACAGAAACATGCATGCGCTCCTATAATTAGAAAGTTTCTTATAATAAAGAAAAACAAATATGATTTAAATAGAATACTGTCCTTCTGCAACTTCATTTTGATGTTAGAAACAGCCAAGGTGGGGTGCAGAAATGAGGTAAACATGAATGTTTAATCCCAGGCATATTTAATAGGAGTGGAGTGAAATCTGTTATTAATATAATAAAACAGTAAAAGCTTCTTACTAATCATAGAGTTGGTTTTTCCATTCATTCAGTCTCTGTGGGAAAGTTGCTATTTGAAACTTTTCTCAGTGTTTGAATTGTAATTACCACCAGTGCATAGTTCTGGTCTCATCCCCATTCTCATGCAAATTAATAGCATTTCTGCCATTTGCTGCAAATACTGGGTTATACTACTGGCAGTGCAGTTTGGTTTTTGAAATAGACTTTAAACAACCCAGAGTTCTGTTGCAAACAACTTGCATGCTTCTCAGTTGGAAATGGGGAGACGTAGTGACCTGTGATTCTTTCAGCAACTTGTTAGAAAACCCAGAGTAGTTGAATGGAAGTTTTTTAGGTGTAAGTACACAGTTCTTATAGCTTTCGGCTTTTGAGTTAGTTGGATCCATGGCTCAGCTTTTTGTTCACTTGATTCTTGGGCTTCTAGCTCTTATTTGACTGTCTGGTAGTATGACTTGTCTTTTTGGGGTCGCTTTTGGGGTTGGCTGTGGGGTTTTTTGGCCTATGAAAGAACTTTGTTGTTCTTCATGGTCACCTGTGTACCTGACTGTGTTCTGATTCCTGACATAATACCTATTACTTCACCAGCAGCCCCATTTACTGTTGGTGTCATCGATGCTATGTCTGTCACGTGTGCTATGTGGGGACAGACAAAGGTTTGAATATTCCCTTACCAGCAGTGACACTGAATTAACCCATTGAAGAAATGGATTTTTTTTTAAGGTAGTTATTCTTTTTTTTCCAATTTGCCAAGTGTCATTATATAATATAAAGCACCTGTCAATGAGAAAACAAAGCAACATTTGTACTTCTTTCACAATACATTAGCATTAAGTATGTGTTAGTTGTGTACATGGTGATAAATACTTTCATAGTTGGATAATCTAGTATAGTTTTCATTCCTGACTCACAGATCGGGCTGTCCTTGAGCTTCTGGGTGGTCTTCTCCAGTGAGCTTTCTTTTTTGATTCTGCTCTGAGCAACGAGGCTAGCCTGGATGCACTGGGGGGAAGGCAATTTAGATGGTGCTTTTATCTTTATGCCAGTGGTCATCAAAAGAGAAGGAGCTGAAGGCAGTTGAGATGAAGCTGAGATAGGCAGTGAAAGACAGTGCATAAAGCTAAAGTGCAATGATATCAAGGAGGTGGAGCTCAAGAAAAGATTGGAAATGTGAGCATAATAAAAATTATAGCTTAGATGGACTAATCCTTTCCACCTATTTTTGTATTGGCTAATAGCAGGGCAAAAAGAGATGTCTGTCAGGGTACAAGCTTTAGCAAGTCTGCTAAGTTTCTAGATGACACGGGGTTTGGAGTTGAAAAACATACACATCAGAGTTGTTAATTTTATTTCTTACCAAAAAAAGGCCAGGCTTTCTTCTGAAGAGCATATCTTGAATTATTTAAACCTGTCAGTAGAAAGTGGAAGCTTTTTTCTTTTTCTTTTTTTCTTCTAGGGGCATGGGGACCAGACGAGACCTACAGTTAAGTGGTGAAAAAAAACTTTTTCAGGTTATCAGTCAGGGTAGGGTTTTATCAGCAATTGGGCTGATTTGATTAAATAACTTTTATTGACAAGTGATGCAAGGAGAGAGGTGTGATATTATTATTTCTTTTTATTCAAGGTTTTAGTTGGGTGGGGTTTTTTACAGGTTATGAAGAAAACTGAGAAGCTGGGATCTGTCTTCATCTGGGATGTTTTGTGTGTAGAAACCGTCATGTCCTGCAGGTGGCAATATCTGATCAGATTGGAAAACTGAACCTTTACAAACAAATGTGTTTTGTGTAGGAAGGTCAAGAGATTATCTCTACTTTATAAGCTAGTGAATTCTCTAAGTGGTATCATACGGAATTTTAATTGCTAGGTGTATTCCTCTTCTTTCAGCAGAAATAACAGTGTAAAAATAGTTGTTTATTTTCTGTTCTGGCGCGATCACAAGTAAATGGAAAAGCTACCCTTTCTTTGGTGTCTGTAAGCTTCTGGACTGCTATTCTGAAGGTAGGAGGCTTGGGATTGGGGTTTTTTGGGTTTTTTCCCTTCTTTTCTCTCCTTTTCTTGGTAGAGAGAACAGTTACTTGGTTTCAGAAGCTTACTACAGACACTAAAATCTTGATAGGAAAGTGGCACAGATCTTATCTCTCAGAAGGTGTGAATATTTCTGACTTTCAATTTTATCCATTGTTTTTCTCAGCCTGTCTGTTGGGCACAGGATAAGAGGTCAAAAGAATCTCATTATGTATATATTTTTGGAAGTAATGATTGTGTTTTCAGGCAAGACAAGTTTTGCACTTAAATTCATAGGAAGTTGTAGAAAGTTAGTGAGAGACTTTTAACTGCTGGCAATTCCTCTTCTTTCATGGAATTGCTTATGCACATTTGTACTTTTCTGTTCTCATTATCTGAAACTGTCTTGATCTTCTTCTCTTTGAGGAGAGATATGCGCTGAATATCTCAGTAGAGACTGAAGGAGACTGAAGGAGGGGAGGGATCAAAGGTGAGGGAAAAGAGCACAGAAGTCAGAGCACAGATGTGTTGAAGATGAGATCCTTAGGAAGAGTTAATGAGATTGGAGGCACAGATTAGATCAGTCAGACACATTCCAGAGGAAGCAGATGTGGTGTTAACACATGAGATGGCAAAAACTTTTAGTTTAATGGTTCACAATGTGGCTTAGGAATCTCTGATGAGTGGAAGGTGGAGATGAAGGGATGTAACACCTGAACACTTGTGCAGTACAAATAGTTGACAGGGAGAGTGTTGGGAGGAGCCTCCTTTGATAGCTGCTGTCTTTGCTGTTTTCTTGGGCAGTCCTTGAGGGATCACTGCACTTGCTGTTGGATGCAGTACGAGACTTTGGTCCCTGTCCCCATGACAATTCACTTTGTGTGTAGTGGCTGCTCCTCAGCATCTCCATCAAACAGCACAAGGTTTTTCATGTCTTACTAGGAGGGTTTGTTGTAGCTTCTTGCCAAGCAACATGGATACATGCAGGAGCAGGCCCTGTAGCTTTTGAGTTTGCCCACACAAGGATGTGTGCTTCTGTTTGTGAGAACTTCAAACACTTCCTACTCTGGTGTGATGTAAGGGTTCAGTTGTTTTTCTTTTATTGGAAGATACGAGAGATGGTAGGACACATGCAAAAATTTCAGCACCTTTTTGTCCAGGTCCTGTTGTTACGCTTCAGCTACATAAAATGATGATTTGGAATGCTTTGAGTGTGTGGAAAAATGTATGCATTGGATGTGTTGATCCCTTAAGTGGTGATGGTGACAAACTTTCTCAGATCCATCCAATTGGAATTCTGTAAATACTGGTGCTGCTGTTGATTGTGTTCAAGAATGCCTCTCCTTGATGAAATCTGGTACTGTTCCAGGCAAGAGAGGGATTTTGCTCTCTGACCCTTGATCAGCAGGGTTTCTAAGCAAAGACCCTTGGCATCCTTGTTGTCACAGGTACAGGTCTTATTCCTATGATATCAGACCCTACAAAGAGAAGAGCTGCAGTTGTCATCTCCAGTTGTTGACCAGATTATCAACTGTGTTAATTCTTGAGAGGGGGAATATCAGTAAGAAAAGTGCTCCTTCGCTGAACTTGAAACACCGATTATTCCTCGAGCATTCAAAATCTGTCAAAAATGTGGGCCAAAGACTAAACTTTGATTCAAAGGAAACACCGTTATGGAGTTAGGTCACAGGTACAGGGAAGACTGTCGTCTTCCTTCTTGTCTATCCAACAGGATGTCGAGGGAGGCATCTGGGAAGCTTCAGGACAGACGAATGATAAACGTGATTGAGCTCAGAGATCTGAACACGGTGATCTTGGACTCAACACTTTAGTTTGTGACAAACAACTGAGTCCTGTGGCACACTGTACAAATTGTGCTTAATAAGGGAGCCACAGGATTCCATGCTGGGTTTGCTCTGTGTAATTCCACTCAACGTAATGAAGCTGCTTCAGGAGTAAGTTACTCCGCAGTGTATAAATGAATTCATCCTGTGAGAATTTTTGAGAGTAAGCTTTCTTTTGTATGTGTGAACAGCAAGCGTTGTGAGTGTTCTGCCTATGCTGTTATTGTATCAAAGTAAGTCCTCTGCACCTCAAAGTAAATGCTACACAAGCATTTAATATGTGACAATTAATTGATAATCTCATTTCAGGTGATGCTACAGTGACCATTACTCACAGATACACACCGAAAGAGCAGCTCAAGATCCATACACAACTCGCTGACATTGTAATAGTAGCTGCAGGTAATACTAGTTGTTGTTAATGCTCCAATCATGATGTTTATAACTTAAAAAGTAAACTTTATTGTCTGTGTTGGTGGCACCACTAGCTCTTTCACGTTTCACCCAATAAT
This sequence comes from Scolopax mira, assembly GCA_004320125.1. Taxonomy (NCBI): domain Eukaryota; kingdom Metazoa; phylum Chordata; class Aves; order Charadriiformes; family Scolopacidae; genus Scolopax; species Scolopax mira. The sequence continues at coordinate 112,560 of BJBW01010341.1, read as the reverse complement.
CAGTGCTTGTGCTTGCTGAGAGTGTTGCAGTCAGTAGGATTTCTTGTTGTAAGAATGGCAAGTGGTTTGGCTCTTTGTACTTGCCCTTCACATTTGCAGACTCATAAACTGTTTCTCATCACATGTGACACCTTTCCCTTAGGGAGACTTTAGAGTGAACTCAAGATTGGGAACCAGTCAGTGCATAGTTTATACAGGTATAATTATGTAAATTAAAACATTCTCTCTGCAGTGCAAAAATCATGAGTCATTAAATTTTGACAGAAAGGTTTCTGTAAATCAGCTGGAGGCTGCATTCATAAAACAATGGTATCATTCCCTTGCTGTTAGAATTAAGGGCAACCTTGCCAAATTATCTGGTAGTGTTGATAATGTACATTATTAATGGCTGGATTTTTATTTTATTTTTTTCTTTTAAAATTAGCAAATAAAGAGGAAGAGAATGGTAATTGCCTAGAGGAAGGGTCTTGAAAGATTAGCGTCTGTATTCTTAAAGTAATGTAGAGTGAAATACTTGCAGTTTGACCAGCCAAGAACAAAGAATCAAAGCAGAACTGCTTCTGAGCAACTTCTGGTTTTTGTTTGCAGGTATTATACATAGAAATATAAATTAATTTAAAGAAACAAAACCAGACACTCCAACTTACTAAAAAACTTGGTAAAATTCTGTGTCCCCTCACAGCTCGGAATATCCTCGTTCTCTCCTATCATTTTGAAGGACAAGAGAGTTATGTCTCTTTTCTGCTCCCTTCTTCTTCTTCATCCTCAAGAGCGGAGTCTTGCTATTTTCTAGATGTCTTGTTATTTTCTAGATGAAGACAGACAGATACCTGTCTAAGGCTCATCACTTCCTGTTGAAGTGAGATGTCCTTTGCTTCAGGGCTTAACTGCACTATCTCTTTCTCATGCCACGTCAGCAACAAGAGACAGCTCAGTTGTCCCACATGTGGTTACTCAACTGTGGGCCTGACCACAGTTGTGAATGAAAAGTAGTAATATGTGTGCTAATTGGAAATAAACTAGTAACTTTTTATCCAAATCCACTGCTCCCAATTTAATCATCACTTCCGATTTTTACGCTGAACACAGTTTGTCATCACTTATGCTCGTAGTTAAACGGTTCAGTAGCAATTCAGCTGCGTTTGCTCTTCACATTATTTTCCCTTTGTCATTTGTAACAGGAGCATGATACGACACTCATTACACAACATGACATATGCTTGGAATGATGAAAAAACCTAGGGCTAGATTGTGCAAACAGTGTGCAGCCCTGCCCCAGTGGATGCTCTGGGGAAGATTACACTTCAGAAAGGTGGAATCCCTCCAAGGATCCCCTTGTTACTTGAGAACTCTGCACATTGTACCTTTGGGATCACGCAATCCCCAGAAATGCGTGACCTGTTCAGTGAGTGTTGCAAAAAAAGTTAACTTCTACCCTGCCAGGTAGAAGCAGCTGCTGTCATAAGATGTGCAAATGGAAAACAGCTTTTTGTGTGTGTCTTCAGGTAGGAGCAAGATCCTATTCTTATTCTCCTCTTACCATGTACTACTTTTAGAAGAGCATCTGTGTTGTGGCTCCTGGTTTGGTGGCTTGTTGCAGTGAGTCAGTTCATTCTGATGTGGTACCCTGTCTCTGAGGAGTTTCCTGTTCACTTGCATTCATGGCTTTCGTATGGCTTCAAATTAGGTGCTTCTGGTTTTACTCTTGAGTTTGAGAATACCCATCTTCATATGTTTTCTCTCATTCACTCCCAGCCTTGGGACCCCAGTTTTCCTGCTTACTTTGATTGTAACTATCCATGCAGCTTATTCCTTCCCTCACATTCCCTCCCAACTCCTTGCATCATAAGTTCTAACAATGCTGCTCTTGTCCAGCCTACCCCTCCCTAAAATCTATGTCTCTGCTTCCAGGTGGAGCTTCCTAAACTCTTTCCATACCACGCAGTTTTTACATTTCTAGCCAAAGCATAATGTTTTCTCCTAAGCACACGCAACACTGTGCATCCCACTGTAGCCTTTCCTGACTTTGCCTGCTATCCCTGCCTACACAGGCATCCCACTGAGTCTGTTCTTTTTGCCATTAGCCCAGACCTGTAGTAGAAGAGTAAGTGCAGCTTTAGGTGTGGTGCACGTATGGCCACCCAGTACTCCCAGGGTGGTGAGGGAGGCTTCTGCTGTCTTGGCTTTCCAGTCTGCCTGGAGAGAAAAGACTCATCTGCCTGCTAGCTTTGGACAGAGGTAAAGAGGAGAAGGAGCAGGGGTGCCAAATGCCAGGTGAAATTCTTCTGGGACTACTTGTGCTGCCCCTCGGGGCATGATCTGTGGTCCTCTTGTATAGGAACTGCTGATTTGTCAGACCCTTCTATTCAGATAGTGGCTGGTGAGCTTTCTCGGGAGTTGGCTATTTTACAGTCCTTGTGCCTAAGCTGGGATTAGGTAGGGCTTTGTTTCTCTGTTGTTTAAAATGTGATTCATCATTTTCTACAAAAATTACTGATGAAAGATTTTCCCACATTTTTCAGTCAGTGCGTTTTAGGAATAGCTGCTCGAATGCTTATCTCTTCCTACTTGGTATGTAAAGTAGGCTTAAGTAAATAGATCTGCTCATTTGGTTTGGGGGTTAGTTTATTTGTTGCTATTAAGTATTTGGCCTATTATCAAACCATTTTACAAAGGGTGTAACTGTGCAGCTTCCGTTAATATGCTTCCCTTCCTATCGCACACCATCACTTACCCCCATAAGGCTGAGGCATTATCCAATTACTAGCCAGCTTCCAGCTGATTGCATAAGGGTGCGATGAAGCAGATGCAGCCAGATGTTATCAAATGGCATAGGAAAGAATTTGAGGTCTTGTCTTGCTCAACATCAGAAGCAGAGTTTCAAGCTTGTGTCCTATGGGGGAGTGAGAAATGGAGAGCAAAGAAGGTTCTGTATTGCCTGTATCTAAATGATTAACTGGCTGTGATCCAGCGCTTTAAATGAAGCCAAAGCCCTTGTATACCTGGGCTTGCATCCAGTAAAACTACAGTCTCAAACCAAAGGGATTTGCTTTCTTTCCCACTTTTTTTCATCTCTCCACCTGAGAAAAAGCTGCTTTGGTGGGGAGAGGGGAGTTTAGACTCCTCCCTTGGAGATACTCTGTTACTAGGATGAACATTACTTACTGAATGTAGAACTGGGGGAATTGCTCAAGAAGCAAGGTGAACTGTAATACTACAGTTAGAATTTCCTGTCACTCAAAGTTGCAGGTTGCGTGGTAGGGAAGAATTTTAGAAAGTCATTTAAAGTGAATTCAGAGAAGAGGTTGCTGCTGTTGCAATCAAGGTATGATACGCTAATGCAGACAATGTGTAAGGACTTGATATTCTTGGCTCTCTGATAGCACACAGTGACTTTGGTCTCAGATACTGCTTTGCCTTAACATTACAGGAGATGCTTCATTTGTTGTGACTCTCCAGGTGTAAACTTCCAGATATCTGGTCACACAATGCTGCTATTTGTGAAGCAGTGCTAGTATGTTTGTCCTAAGATGGCCTTGCTTGTAATTAAAACTGCTCTCTGCAAAGCGAGATCCTACTGAGCTGCTGTTCGTGAAAGGGAGGTCTTTTCTGTGCACCGAGAAGAGCCAAGTTCTGTGATTCTGTTGCCATCCCATAGAAGTCTTACCTCTAGCTTCAGTGTGCTGGGGAAGCTGGGTGAGTTTGAGCTCCTCAAAGTACATGTGTGGTGCTACCTGCAGTTTGAAATCCCATGAAATCCCATCTTTACAAAGAGAGAGACATTAACTGTCCAGGACTACTGCCTTAGAAAGTGATGTTTTGCACCACTCCCCTTCAGTAGGACCCAGGTAGGATTTTGTGTGTAATTCAGTTGCCATTTTTGTACTTCAGTTGCTTCAATACCTAAATAACTGTTTTGGTGTCTCTTGCTATGTATATAGATAGCTCAGCTCTGCTGACTGGAAACACAGAGCCATTGACTCAGCTCTTAGTCTAGAACCTGAAGTGACTTTTTAGGCTTCCTCAGTACTGACTGTTGAACATCTTCATGATGAATATCAAGATGCTTTACATTTAAATGTGCTGGAGAAATATGGTGTTTGTGATAGAGCTGAGATGGCTTGTCACATCACTGGGTAAGCTGAGGTTTCTTCATAGCAAAAAAAATCAAACCTGGGGACACTGAGGCCAGCCCCTCCTTGGTCAAGCGGGGGGGTCTCCTAATTTGCTATAAATAGCAGGACACGGTGTTTTGTTGAAGCTCCCCTGTGAGAGGTCAGGACATTGTGTGTCTTGTAGTAGCACAATTGTGTCAGTGTGTCAGTTCAGCAGATCTAATCTCAAATACTTTTTGTAAAAAATCACTGCCTTACCAGATGTTTGCTGCCTTGCCTGTATGAGGGGTAATTAATTGTATGTAAATGTGGTGTCTTTTCTTCCTCTGTTCACTGTTAAATGATTATTGATCATTTTTTCCGGTGGTACTGGAAATCTAAGCTAATAACTTTAAAGTTCCTTCCAGCTTTGTGTCATCTGAGCCTTATGCCATGAATAGATAGTAAGTGATCCCTACCATCGTGCCACTGACATTGTAAACAAACACCTGGCCCGTGTGGTGCTCCCTCTGCACACGCTTTCATTTTCACAAAGTGCCAGTGGAGCCTCTTACCTGGCTACAATTACCCAGCTGGATTTCTATCTGGTATGTTTTTCTTGGTTGCTCATGAGAAGATCAGGTGGACATCCTGGGGGTGTTGGTTGACTGTCAGCTCAACATGAGCCAGCAGTGTGCCCAGGTGGCCAAGAAGGCCAACAGCATCCTGGCCTGTATCAGGAACAGTGTGGTGAGTAGGACCTGAGGAGACATTGTCCCCCTGTACTAGGCACTGGTGAGACCCCACCTCAAGTACTGTGTCCAGTT